>JASFAX010003985.1:0-40794 GCA_030737875.1 Allium sativum
TAATTCCTTTTATATAATTCTACTTATTCTATATAAATCCTTTTATATAAAACTATTTATTTTATATAAATCCTTTTATATAATTCTATTTATTTTATATAAATCCTTTTATATAATTCTTCTTATTTTGTATATAAATATTTCATTTTCAATACTCACTTTGAAATTTTCCTTTTTACATTCAAATATTTCATATAGTATTTAAAATACCAAAGAACATGACCAGTGTCATCATAATCAATCACGGATTTTATATCACATCATATATCACAAAATATGAAAACAAACAGTATTATAATATTGAGGAATCCAATTGGATCCCTCCAACCTATCTCCTTGCATTCACAGATGTTAAACAATATAAATAACATCGATTTCATTTCAATATGAAATATTTTGATAAACAGAATCAATATTTGATTAACGATTTATATATATATCGTTATCCACAATTTCAACCAATAAATCAGTAATTCAACCAAACAATCAACACATAACAATCAATCATCATTTATCAATACTAGATTATATTTATAAAAATATAAACTGTACAGAGTTAGTGAGATTTACTCACATTGGATGGTCATCGTTAAATAAACGATAACTGTCAGTTGATTCCGACAGACAATTTATTTCACTATAAATTGTAACGAGCTCCAATTCACTCCTGGCCAGTTCCATGTGAAGCTCTTGTCCATACGATCCTAACGGATCACGTTTTGTTCGATTTGGACAACGTATGTAAAATTTATTATGTTTACAATTTAATATGTTATGTAATTTTAAATAAAACTTAAACATATATAAATATAGGCCCACCCATTATACTTAGCCCAATTTCGTTATCCACCGGCCCCAAAAAAAAGCGCCTTCTTCCTGAAAATGCTTAAACCTGTATGCTCCTTCTTCAATGGCCATGACTGATTTTTCTTCAATACCCAAACTACACTTCACGTTATAATATAACAAGGCCCAAAATCCTTTTCTACAGTCCCTCCCGCTTTTCTTCTTGGATTGAAATCGTGACCTCCTGCTTATATTTTTCTCTCTAGACAATATATCAAACAAAATTCATGTCCATTACTGCCCCTCTTCTTCACAAAAAAAAACAAAATGAAATTCATCACCAATCTCCCCATCGAAAACTCTATCACGCCGTACGCTCACATTTGAACTCGATCCACTCATCTCGTTCTTCTCTTACACCAAACGAAATGCCAAGCCAACGTGGTCGTTCAACTCCCCTTCCCAAGCCTATCTCGCTCCCCGCCTCAAAAAACAACTCGCATGTTCCCTAGTTCATCGTGATGCCAGCTCTCAGGTGAGCGACAGTGACCAACTGCGTCACTTTATTTCATGAAATTCACCTAGTTATTTGTACGCAAGTAGAAACAAACCCACAAATCCAAAAATCATCTCAAGTTCGCAAATTCCAATTTAATTTCACTAAACTTTTCGAACCCTAATATTGAGCGCACCTCAGTAAATCCAATCGCACCAAAAAAAATATAATCCAGTAGAAAGTTCAGGCCTTCATGAGCTTAAAACATTCGACTCCATAATTTTAGGAATTTTACTTTGATTTTTAATGAATTTAGAATTTGCGGTTTTAATGGATTTGGTGACGGCTGTCTTATTTTGACCAGAGAAAATAAATATAAAGGTTTGGGATAATAAAGGGTATATATATAAGGGTTAGTTAGCTTGTAGGGTAAGCTTGCTATATTATTATATTAATTTATATTATATCGTTGTTTATATTTGTCTTCTAAAAATCTGTACGATCACACACTATACCCAAAAATCATGAAAATTGACATGCAGCTACAGTTCGATATACAGACCCAACGAAACTTGTTTCGTCGAATTCTGAATTCATTTGCTCACACAACATATTTTTAAAGTCAAATTAATGACCATTTTTCACATTTAAATCGCGTACGGCCACATACTGACTCCAAAAATCACAAAAATTGAAATCTAACAATAATTTAATATTCCAGATGCAACAAAATTAGTTTCGTCGAAAACGGAGGTCGTTTGCAAAACTGGCTATTTTTAAAGTTGCAAAATAACCCATTTAAATATTAAATATATATAAAAATAATTAAATTAAGTACTTACAAATAAATATTATCGTATATGTTCACAAAGAATATAATACATTCCTATCTGAATTTATAACTCGACATTTCAAATCCAGATTAAATCAGTATTCAATTTATATAGAAAATCCATTTATAATATAAATAAATCGCTATAAATTATAAAGGAATTCCATAGCAACTTTTCAAAAATTTGATTTGATCATAACTCAAAATCTACACAACGAAATCTCGATTTTTCTCTTCCATTAGAAAAATATACTTCACCAGCTCCGAACGTTTCTTTTTTCACAGAAATTCGGCTTAAAACCGATTCTGTATATATTCGTTTAAAGTTCGAATCGCCCAATTACGAACTGCCGCGCCATTTCGAGCTCGATTATAATTATAATATAATTATACGATCAACTGTCATTTATATATTAGATTCGATAATATAATTCAACTCTAAACTGAATTATATATTATAAATGATCCAATTCATACAATATTGTGAATTCCACTATTTCCGATTATTTCGAAAATTAAATATATATTATTTATATTAATTAAATATTCAATATTATTTAATTCTGGTCATTTTAAAATACCAAACCATTATTTAAATAATTAAATAAATTATTTATTATCCGTCAAAAATACGGGTCGTTACATTCTTCCTACCTTAAAATGATTTCATCCGTGAAATTGCTAAGGTAGAAAACATAGCCTATTAATTGGGTTGAAAATTATTTGTTTACTTATTAACTTCAGTTTCAACTGAACCAATTTTTTTAAAATAAATTAGTAATTCATTTCTATTAACAAAAAATTATGAAAATTATGAAAATTTTCTAACACCCGAAATTTTCGAAAAATTTCGCCAGCATCTCCTTTGTACAGGTCAATCGATACAACTACAACTCGCCTCTATGGGCCTTCTCCCACCCCAAAGAAAATCAAACATCCAAGCGGCTTGCTAATTCGGCTCATTAAAATCTCATACCCAATAAAATAAACTTGTACATTTTTGTCGGGCATACACTATATCATTCCCACCTGTTACCAATTATGTATATACCAATGTATCCATTCCAATTGATCACCAGCCAATTTATTCTCAACCAATTATTCGCTTATATCCAAACCATAATAACATTTAAAACTCGAATTCCATCCTCAATTCCAAACTCTTACTCACCAATACAATACCATTTCAGATTCCTATCTCACAATTAAAAATCTGATTCTACTTGATATATTATATTCCAATTCAATTTCCAGTTAATTGGTTTCAATTCCAGTTTGTCTCCACAAATTTCTATTCAATTTGTTTTTGATTTTAATCAACTCTTCCTGGAAGTTTTAAACAGCCAACTCTTTTTAAAAATCAAATATTCCCTTTTCGGGATCAAAACAACTCGTTTCTTCAAAACAATACAAAATCAATATATTTGGTAGTAATCCGTCACTTAGAACTCGAAAATGAACACCGATGATGTCTGGATCATCATCAGAATTATTTCCCCGCAACCGAAGTGAGTTCAATACTATATCATCTTCAAAACCATTTCTAAACATTTTCATTTTGAAATAAATTTCAAAATATTATTCACAATTCTTGTAAAACAATTTAAAATCTCCCAGGATTTTAAAATTCTCATATATTTAGTCCAAATCTATTTACAAACAATTCTCCAAATTTCTTGGGTTTTAATTTCAATTCTGATTTAAATTCAGATTTAATTCATTTCACAACACTTATATGAATTCTACTTGGTTATATATGTAACCATTTAATTTATTATCTTACTCGATTATAATAACAACCAATATATCCAATATATTATAATCATTCCAGTATAAATCCATTATATCAAAATATAATTTGGGTAAAATTATTTCGTTTACCCTCTTATCAAAACATACCACGTCGGTTCATCGTATTCAAGTGTTTAGAAACTCCTACCGATACAGTGGATCAAACTAATCGATCAAAACTCATAAACAACTCAATCAATAAATCTCCACAATATAAAACATTTTTTATAAAATCTACAAATAAGCTCTCTCATATATATATACTCAAACTCAATCTAGGGTATTACTAACCCCATCTCTATTGAGTTACGCCACAGAGCCAAGGTAATTACTTAACCTTCAGCTCTGATACCACTGTAACGACCTGGGTTTTCGCGATCCTAGTACTCGACATAAACTCAATGTCAACTATCCAAGCATCAAAAATACTGGATAGTTAATGAAAGAAAATAGAGGGTGAGAATAGATAAGATAGAAAGTTAGAATAGAAGAAGAAGAACATACAACATCAGAGTAAACACAAATCTCACAGCAGAACGAACAATATATAATAGATACATAACTTTGAAATAAAACCAGTATATGTATATAATAAGATTTATTAGAGTACAACACTTACAACATAGCGAAAATAAACAATTCTTACAAAATCCTGAAGCCTCCTGCTCCAATCTCTCAGTATATCCATAAAATCCTGCTTACTTAACTGCCCGTACAAATTTGGGCACCCAAGAGTTTAGGGAAAACAAAACAAAATAAACTCCGGTTCAGTCATGGGGCCGGTGTGAGTAAACAATTTAAAACAGTTTGAGAAAATAAACGATATCTCAGAAGACCACGCCGTATTACACAGAACGGGCTTTTCCTTTATGAGAATCCAAAATACTTGATTTAACATTTCAAAATCCTTTAGCAAGAATGATATCCTTTATATCAAAACTCTTTTGATACTATGACAGTGTATATCAACCACAATATAATAATCATCTAACGGAACGCTTTCATCTCACGTTCCACATACATAATATATAATCGAAAACAGCGGGCGCTTATTGGGTAATGAATTCCAACTGGCAAGGTATGGGACCACCTTTCGACAGTGTATCTCTAGAGAGGAATACATCGGGTTCAACAAGAACATCTTGAAACCCAGGCTAAACATGACCAGTCACTCATTTTGCTTGAGTGTACAGAATGTATTATCACCAACGATTAGGATCAACAACCGTTTCCCGAAAGGGACAACATCGAAATAGATTATAGAAGTGAATGGAATTTCTCTAGATCAGGTGACAATACACCCTAATTGGTAGCTAACCACTTAGCCATGCGACCTACATGATTTTATACCATTTCCGGTTGTGAGGTTATAGGCCATAACATATCCTTTACAAACCACATCTTCATTCACTTTGAATGTCACATCGTCATACCGCTAAATCACAAATTGATTTCTCCAACAATACCACGGGAATACAGCTAAGAGAAACGAATTCCTCTAACACCAAATGTAAATACGTTTGAAGAGATCAACTTACTCGATCTATTGAATATACTCTGTGAGACAATCTTTCATAAAAGTCGTCCTGGGACTGGACAGACCAAAGACACTATTCTGTAAACACGACAGCCCTTGCATAACTCCATCTTCAATTATCTTCATTACATTTGATCGCAACGCTAACGCCCATACAGAGTGGTTTTCAGATAATGAATTTGATCCCGATCTCTACGTATTGACGATGGAAAAATGGTCAAAAACTTTGATATTCGGTGATTTAACTATCGAAGAGAAACATGTGTGCAAACGACGATATTATTTCTAGATGGAAATTCTACCGATCAATCATCTATCAACATTAATTCATTTCCCTATTTATCGTTTCCATATATTCATCAAATCCTTATTTTCTAATTTTAAAAAATATATGTTATTAACTTTGGAAAACGTTTCCATTTCTGATTCACGCATCACCCGCTTCTCATATATATCAGTCTCTAACTGTAAACTAGTAAGAGAACAACTTCCCAAGCATAAACCACGAAGGCCGAAACCAGCATCAGATCGATACCCAGAAAGCCATTCAACTCAACTAATTTCCAGTCAGTTTCTAATTTCAGTAATTCCATTTAAATTCCTAATTCAAACGCCAAATTCCTTTATAATATTTTATTTGCAAAATATTTACTTCCATCTAATTTTTCACATAGAATGTGAATAATATTTCTTTATATAATCAAAAAAGTTTGATTTCGTTTTTAAAACCAAATATCCAAATCCAATTTCTTTTCATACCTCTATTTATAGAATTTTTATATAAAAACTTATTTTATACTTCTAGCACTAAATCTCATTTAATTCCTTTTATATAATTCTATTTATTCTATATAAATCCTTTTATATAATTCTATTGATTTTATATAAATCCTTTTATATAATTCTATTTATTTAATATATAAATAATTCATTTTCAATACTCACTTTGAAATTTTCCTTTTTACATTCCAGTACTTCAAATGGTATTTAAAATATCAAATAACATGACCAGTGTCATCATAATCAATCACAGATTTTATGTCACATCATATATAACAGTATATGAAAACAAACAGTATTATAATATTGAGGAATCCAATTGGATCCCTCCAACCTGTCTTCCTGCATTCACGTATGTTAAACAATATAAATAACATATATTTCATTTCAATATGAAATATTCTAATAAACAGAATCAATATTTAATTAACGATTAATATATATAGTTATCTACAATTTCAACCAATAAATGAGCAATTCAACCAAATAATCAACATACAACAATCAATCATCATTTATCAATACTAAAATATATTTATAAAAATATAAACTGTACAAAGTTAGTGAGATTTACTCACATTGGACGGTCATCATTAAATAACGATAACCGTCAGTTGATTCAGATAGACAATTTATTTCGCTATAAATTGTAACGAGCTCCAATTCACTCCCAGTCAGTTCCATTGCGAAGCCCTTGTCCATACGATCCTAAGGATCCTGTTTTGCTCGATTTGGGCAACGTATGTAAAAGTTATTATGTTTACAATTTAATATGTTATGTAATTTGAAATAAAACTTAAACATATATAAATATAGGCCCACCCATTATTCTTGGCCCAATTTCGTTATCCACCGACCCAAAAATAAACAGCGCCTTCTTCCAAAAAATGCTTAAACCCGTATGCTCTTCTTCAATGGCCATGACCAATTTTTCTTCAACACTCAAACTCCACTTCATGTTGTAATATAACAACGCTTAAAATCCTTTTCTATAGTCTCTCCCCCTTTACTTCTTGGATTGAAATCATGACCTCCTGCTTATATTTTTCTCACCAGACAATATATCGAACAAAATTCATGTCCATTACTGCCCCTCTTCTTCACAAAAAAACAAAATGAAATTCATCGCCAATCTCCCCATTGGAAACTCAATCACGCCGTACCCTCACATTTGAACTCGATTCACTGATCCCATTCTTCTCCTACACCAAACGAAATGCCAAGCCAACGTAGTCGTTCAACTCCCCTTCCCGAGCCTATCTCGCTCCTCACCTCAAAACACAACTCGCATATTTTCCTAGTTCATCGCGATGCCAGCTCTCCGCCGAGCGATAGTGACCAACTGTGTCACTTTATTTCTTGAAATTCACCCAGGTATTTGTACGCAAGTAGAAACAAACCCACAAATCATCTCAAGTTCGCAAATTCCAATTTAATTTCACTAAACTTTTCGAACCCTAATATTGATCGCACATCAGTAAATCAAATCGCACCAAGAAAAAATATACTCCATTGGAAAGTTCAAGCCTTCACGAGCTTAAAACATTCGACTCCATAATTTTAAGAATTTTACTTCGATTTGTAATGAATTTAGAATTTGCGGTTTTAATGGATTTAGTGGCGGCTGTCTTCTTTTGACTAGAGAAAATAAATATAAGGGTTTGGGATGGTAAAGGGTATATATAAGGGTTAGTTAGCTTGTAGGGTAAGCTTGCTATATCATTATATTAATTTATATTATATCGCGGTTTATATTTGTCTTCTAAAAATCCGTATGATCACACACTATACCAAAAAATCATGGAAATTGACATGCAGCTACGGTTCGACGTGAAGGACCAACGAAACTTGTTTCATTGAATTTCGGCTTCGTTTGCGCACACATCGTATTTTTAAAGTCAAATTATTGACCATTTTTCACATTAAAATCCCATACGGCCACTGGTATAAGCAGGAAATCCGATTACGAACCGAACCGAAACCGCATAAAACCGATAAAAACGCATCTTAAAAAACCGCACCGAAGTAAAACCGCAAAACCGATGAACCGCACCATTAGTATGGTCCGGTTTCGGTTTTCATCCTTTTTTAAACCGCAAAACCGAAACCGCACCGAATGTTACTTATACGTAAATTTTAATGCTACCTTATCAAATTTAGCTGTAGACAAATCTGCACATTCACCACTTGGCAATCATGAAAGCAAAAGAGCAGCAATACATGCTGCAGCACTCTAACTGTACAGCTATATTGACTCAAATTGCTAAGATTAATCATGAAGTGTTGATGGAAATGTCTGATCATAGAAAGGATCTACAAAAGAAAACAAAACTAATATTGAACACCTTGAGAAGCTATTAAGACCTGTCATCAGACAAAGCTCTTACTGTATTAGCTATAGAGGTTAAAAAGAGGCGGTATGCTACTGTTGAGAAGTATCTAGAACAAGTTCTACATAATGCTTTCGATCCATCAGAATTATGATTTGGATTACATCCTTTGCCTTGATGTCATTTATAGTAAGATGGTATTAGGATTGGACCAATTGGTCATTACAGTAAATGAGTTTTCATTTGCATGCGAAGATTAATATCACACACTAGACAAATAAAAAAGCCTCTGCCTTAGCTTTAAACATTTCATGTGCATTACCATCTAAGGGAACGACGTTTTTTTTGTTAATTGGTTTTGAAACTAAAACCGCACTTTTAAAAATCGAAACCGCACTTTTAAAACTGAACCGCACCAACGGTTTTTGGTCCGGTTCAGGCTCCTACTTTTAAAAACCACACGCTAACGGTTCCAGGTGCGGTTTTAAGTCAAAACCGCACCAAACCGCACCATACTCATCCCTACGGCCACATACTGACTCCAAAAATCACGAAAATTGAAATCTAACAATAATTTAATATTCCGGATCCAACAAAATTAGTTTCATCGAAAACGGAGGTTGTTTGCAAAACTGACTATTTTTAAAGCTCTAAATAACCCATTTAAATATTAAATATATTTAAAAATAATTAAATTAAATATAATCGTATATATTCACATAGAATATAATATAGCTCCAAAATATTCCTATCTGAATTTATAACTCGACATTTCAAATCCAGATTAAATTTGTATTCAATTTATACTGAAAATCCATTTATAATATAAATAAATCGCTATAAATTATAAAGGAATTCCATATCGACTTTTCTAAAATTTGATTTGATCATAACTCAAAATCTACACAATGAAATCTCGATTTTTCTCTTCCATTAGAAAAATATACTTCACCAGCTCCGAATGTTTCTTGTTTCACAAAAATCCAGCTTATAACGGATTATGTATATTCATTTAAAGTTCGAATCGCCAAATTATGAATTGCCGCTCCATTTCGAGCTAGATTATAATTATAATATAATTATACGATCAACTGTCGTTTATATAATAGATTCGATAATATAATTCAACTATAAACTGAATTATATATTATAAATGATCCAATTCACACAATATTGTGAATTCCACTATTTCCAATTATTTCGAAAATTAAATATATTATTCTATTATTTATATTAATTAAATATTCAATATTATTTAATTTTGGTTATTTTAAATAACCAAACCGTTATTTGAATAATTAAATAAATTATTTATTATCCGTAAAAAATACGGGTCGTTACACGCCGAGAAGCCTTTGATTCCTAATTGTGCCAAGTTTAGAAAATTGTCTGTTGTGCTCAAAATTTTCAATTTAAAAGAAAAGCATGGGTGGATTGATAAAAGTTTTACATCATTGCTAGAACTTCTAAATGACATGCTTCCAAAAGATAACGAGTTTCATACTTCTACCTATGAAGCAAAGAAAATTATGTGCCCAATTGGCATAGGGTATAAAAAGATAAATGCATGTCCAAACGATTGTATATTGTATCGAAATGAATATGCAAAGCTGCATGAGTGCCCAAAGTGTGAATTATCTCATTACAAGTCTTTAGGGATTCATAACGATTTGAATAAAAAAGGATCTCCAACAAAGGTTTTATGGTGTCTGCCTATTATACCAAGATTTAAACGCTTATTTGCAAATGAAGAAAATGCAAAAAAACTTAAGATGGCATGCAGATGTAAGAAAAGATGATGGATTACTAAGACATCCAGCTGATTCTCCACAGTAGAGAAACATTGATGCAATGCATCCTGATTTCGGTAAAGAATGCATATATCTTAGACTTGGTCTTTGCACAGGTGGCATAAATCCGTTTTGCAACCTAAGTAGTCAACATAGCACTTGGCCTATTCTTTTGGTGATTTACAATCTTCCACCTCACTTGAATATGAAGCGCAAATATATCATGTTGTCTCTTTTATTCTCTGGACCACGACAATCAGGAAACGACATCGATGTCTACCTTGCTCCTCTTATCGATGATCTAAAACTTTTATGGGACAAAGTGTGCGTGTGTTTGATGCATATAGTAGAAGTGATTTTACATTGCATGTTATGATTTGTTGTACCATAAATGATTTCCTTGCGTATGGTAACTTGTCTGGCTATAGTACAAAAGGTGCCAAAGCCCTGATATGTCAAGATGATATGATTGTTGAGCGTTTTCATCATTCCAAGAAAAATATGTATATGCATCATCGTAGATTACTCTCTCCTAATCACCATTATCGTAAAAAGAAGAAACCTTTTAATGAGGAGATAGAGAATAGAGTTGCTCGTTCGCCATTAAAAAGAAATGATGTTTATGAACAGGTCAAGGACATTGAAAATGTACTCGGCAAAGTTTTTTCTCTTCTAAAAGGCTTGTGGGAAAAGAAATATATATTTTGGGAACTTCCATATTGGAGAGACTTATAGGTTAGACATTGTCTAGATGTTATGCATGTAGAAAAAAATGTTTGTGACAGTATCATTGGGACACTTTTGAATATACCTGGTAAGACAAAAGATAGCGAGAAAGCTAGACAAGATATGGTGAATATGGGTATTCGGAAGGAGTTAGCACAAGTGCAAAAAGGGAAATGCACCTATTTGCCTCCTTCATGTTATACATTGTCCAAAAAAGAAAAAACAAGTCTATATGAGTGTCTTCGCGGTGTCAGGGTTCCAACAAGTTATTCATCAAACATTAGCAGTTGTTTATCAATGGAGGATTTAAAATTGACTAGCATGAAGTCTCATGACTGCCACGTGTTAATGCAACATTTGTTATCTATTGCAATTCGAGGTATATTGCCTAAACACATTAGACATGTTATTACAAATCTTTGTATCTTTTTTAATGTAATATGCAGCAAGGTAATTGATCATGATACGTTGGATGCAGAACAAGCTGATGTTATCATTACCTTACGCCGGTTTGAAATGTATTCCTCCCTCCCCCCTCATTTTTTGATATCATGGTGCATTTTATTGTTCATCTAGTAAGAGAAATCAAAGTTTGTGGTTCAGTGTTTATGAGATATATGTATTCATTCGAAATGCACATGGGAACTTTAAAAAGAAAAACAAAAAATAGATATAGACCTGAAGCTAATATCATAGAAGGTACTGCAGCTGAGGAGGTTGTTGAATTTGTTGCTTAGTACTTAAAAGATGTTGAGCATATTGGACTTCGCAGATCTCGACATGTAAGATGACTTGATGGTCAGGGCACACTTGGGTTAAAATCGATTTCAATCGGTGATGAAATGTTTCATAAAGAAGAACTACTTGTTTTACAACATCTTAGTGAGGTTCAACCTTACCTGGACGAGCATATGGCAATGCTAAAGTCTAAAAATCCTTCAAAGAACGAAAGGTGATTGACAAACGAGCATAACTGCACCTTCGTCGAATAGTTTGAAAAAACGGTAATGGCTCGATTATCTAAAACAGAACATAATATTTTCGATACAATTAAATGGTTGGCGTTTGCACCTCGATTTAAAGTTAACTCTTATGAAGGAAATGATATCAATGAGTATGTTTTTTATATGAAGCGCCAAGATGAGAAGAGCATAATGCAAAATAGAGGAGTTAGTGTCGTGGCATCTTCAAGAGAATTTTCTAGTGCTAAGCCAATAAATGCGATAATGTCATACTATGGAATAATTGAGGATATTTGGGAGCTTGTGTATAAGGAGTTCACGACTCCACTATTTCGATGTAGATGGGTTGACAACCATCATGTTGTACGAGTAGATGAACACGGATTCACACTTGTTGACTTTGGCCGAGTTAGTAATGATAACGAGCCACTCATATTGGCATCTCAAGCAAAACAAGTTTTTTATGTGCCAGATCCAACTAATAGTAAGTGGTATGTTGTTCTTCCTGGCAAAAGAAGCATTGTTGGGATTGATGATGTGGTAGATGAAGAAGAATATGATCAATTTGATGAGAACCCACCTTTCTCCATTGGCGGAACTGTATCGGAAGAAGAAGTTGATTTAAATGCTAATTATGCATGTTTAGATCACGAGGAAAGGTTTGGATAATGGGGTAATTTTTTTATTGCTCATCATGATTTGTGATACTTCTAGTATTTTGGGAATAACTACTATCTTACCTTTTTTAGGGATACTTGATTGATCCTAAATTTGAGAAAGCGACTGCTACTTGAATCATTTTCAGGTGTGTTAATGGTCTTGATTTTCCATATTATTAGTGTTCATTATTCAAATTGATAAAGGTTCTCTTATGTTTTCTATTTACATGATAGTGAGGTGCCCAAATTTCGAGAAGAGCAAAACTACGAATATTTTTGCCTGATCAAACAAACTCAAATATATTAACATCATTTCTTGCATTAATTAATGGATGTCTGCAATAAAAATGATGTTTCTCGAAGTACATTGGTGGTCTAGATGGTTATACTGCATGTTACATTGTTTTGTTAACATGTCCAACCCATCATTTTAACAATAGGAAGTCGTTGCAAATTATTATGTTCATCTAAGAATAATATTATAGTATACATGTTGATTGTATATTATTTATTCTGATATCATAAATATATCAATGAATATATCTGTTGAGTTGTTAAATATGGTCGACATTACTTGAAATGAACCAACAAAATCTGCTTTTCTGCATAGTACGTTCTTCTAAAATATTACATGGGTTATATATGTGAAGGATTTTGGAGCATCGATATGTGTAGCTGGTGGCATGACAAAACTAGCATATTTGCTTGAGCTTGAAGTGCTACAAAACTTTAAATATGGATATGACAAAAACAAAATATTAGTCAGTCTTAATTTACATAAACTTCTTAAATATTTGCCAGTTTTAATTTACATAAACTTATGAAATATTTGTCAGTTTTAATTTACATAAACTTTTGTCTCCGATTTTAGTATATTTTAGTTACATGATGATTTATTAGATTTTTATGTGACATGGTAGACATACTTGAAATATATTAATTGCTCTCGACACTTCTCAAAGATTGCCTCACCTGTGAAATCCATATGATGCAACAATATAAACCAACAACTATTGGGGAGCTCAGCTCTTATTCATTATCTATTTTGCAGTTGCTGCGTATGGGTATATAATTTCTATTATAGCTGTTACGACTGTATGATTTGACTAATACACTAGTAATTTTGCAAGTCAGTGGCTTGAAAGATGTTCATGAGAAAATAACTTATTCTTCTATATAACTTAAATTATAGTTGTTCTAATAATTTCTCATGTTTTAGAAGTAACTTGTTCTAATAAAAATGTAGAAACTTAACCTATAATATATACATATTTGGAAACCATTTGTAATGTGAACTTATCCAGTATTATAAACATAGCTGGCCAGTGTTTTTTTAATTGGTTTTCTAGCTTCATTTGAGACGAATTGCTTTTTATTTATTTATCTGATGTACTAATCTTTGGTGTTAAATATTTGGCTACACAAAGATTTGCAGTTAGTCGAACTTTTGAATATAAAGACCCTGAACCCAATTAATGCCTTACTTTTATAGGTTTCAGTATATAAAACATAACTAAAATACAGTAAATTGTTTGCTTGTTTGCTTCTATTGATTTTCTATTAAAAACATTACATATGTTTCTTATATACATGTATTATTATTCTAGTGGAAGAAACAAAGCAAGTACAACAAATTCTTCAAACCCACATCACTTTATTCCATCATCACAAAACATCTACTTTTTACACACTAGTCACATGAACAAAACTTGGAGAAAATTATTTAGAGTATGATTATTTGTTGATAAAGGAATGGGGAATGAATAGTATTACAGCACCATTATCAGATCATCACAGAACATCTAATTTATACACCCTAGTCACATACACTGTTACAATTATTAGTATTATACCCTTATCACAGCAGGACTAAGGAATAAATAGTATTACAACACCATTATCATATCATTTCAAGCCTCGAAATCTCAAGTCCATAGTTGTTGTAAAATATGTTATATGAACGAGCACAGCAGCTATACCAAACTGTAAAACATGTCCTTGTATTACATACTTTTTATTGTCATTTTTTTTATTGTTTCACACCAGTGCTGTAAGAAAGCGGTAGTCGAATGTATCCGTGAATGACGTGATTACAAATATGTTTACATTGTATGCATCAACAGCAGGTTGTAAAGTAACAATGTTTCATATCACTGTTCACGTATCTTTCCTTTTTATAACTTATCTTTATTTATTTTCATAGGCAGCAGCAAAGATCAGAACCGAAATTTTGAACATTAGTTTTAGCAGCATCAGATAAAAATTATTGCAACCGCATCAAAAAGTGACAGGTATTTTATAACTTAAAAATCAATGTACATACATGACTGAACTAATATAATGAACATAATTTTAATTTTTTTGCATATCCATAAGCAGGAGCAATGGAAATGCAACAATATTTACTTAATGAAGAGCATGACTCTTCTACTTCATAGATGGTAATTAAGAAGAGGCGAAGAGGTCCAACCATTGGAAAGAAATATAAAACACAAGAACCAAAATACATTGAGTGGAGTGAAGTCATTTAAGGCAGATATAGGCGATACATGTGACACCCCACGTCCGTTAATGTCACTCACAAATGGAATGCATTAAGTTTCGTGAAGCGTTTTAGTAAACAGAATAGAAATATTACAAGACAGATATAAAATTTTTGCATCGGAATAAAAACAACTTTTATTAATCATAAAGCATGGTTACACCATAGTATGAAAATACATAAACTCTATTCATCATTAAAACTTTTGTCTTTACTTTAAATATCAGAGTACAATAAAAAAAAGCATAATCCCTAAATCATAAGCCATAGTAGCAAAGATAGAACCTTGAGCAATACATCTAGAAGCTCCAAGCAAGATGATAGCAGAATCCTGACTAAGCCTGAGAATTCCCTCCCTTGAGAACCTAAGGGGAACGGAAGAAAGGAGACACAAAAAGGGTCAGAAAATAATTCTGGGGAGTCTAGTTACTTTTATCCAGTAGTTAAATTAAAGTAACATGATAGGCGTATAAAGTGGATAAGAAAGATCAATACATAAATGGCAGGCATAATAAGGTAAATAGGACAACAGGATTGAATAGATAGTGCTTCTTAATACTTTCCTTGCTCTACACCAATACTAGTATAACAAATATGTAATAGAATTACATATTCCCCAATTGCTTAACAAAAACAGGATGATCCCAACAGAAACATAATGGTAGTTTTAGGTGTACTCTAGTAACGGGTTTTAACCCAAACAGAACTGGTACCTAAACAGAAATAACAGGTGTTAGCCTAGACAGAAACAAAAGTACCCATAGAAACAGACAGGACTAGATGTACCCTATTTACTACCTCCAATCGATCGGCTCTCTATTCCGTAGATACCCTGTGCTGGCACCACATAGGGTGTATCACTCCCTAAAGTGGCAAACCTTCATTTTCCGGATGTGCACAACCATATATACTTTTGTCACAGTGTCTTATCTTCCCCAGCAGGCAGAGTCATGCACGCACATGACCCCATTGGAACGTGCCATCAACATCGCCTCCACGTTTGGATTTCTTACAATCAGCTCAGTAAGCGTGCCCCACTCCGACCTAGTTCGGAGTACCCGTTTAATTACTATTTAAGGGTTACTGACGGAAATAGGTCCCACACAAGGTGATGCAAGCTCTCCCCTTTCTCTTGCATCCCCACTACTAGGATTTCCAGTGGTTAGGTTTACCTAACGATGTCTTTAATTACATAACCTCGACAGATTAAGTTTGTGGGCCTATATATGCAAATATTACCCATCAACCCAAGATGTACTTAACCCTCCTACCGATTCAAGCATGTTTATTTAACGGTTAAGTTTGTGGGCCTATATATATTAATATTACCCACCTACCCAAGATGTACTTAACCCTCCTACTGATCCAAGCATGTTTTACTCAACCCTATCTTTGGTTCATATTCATACAATCCCTTGTGTGGATTATATTAGGTTAAGTAGTCTGATTCATTACCATGTCCATTTATGGTTTATAGTGGACTAGACCTCCCACATTAGGCTTACAACATGTGGATGCTGGATATGTCGGTCGGGTCCGGGAAGTCTTATTTCACAGTTGGGACTAACCTCATGTCTTAACCCGATTCGTATTCTCGTACTTAGACCTCCCACATTAGGTTCAACAATAGTGGCTGTTGGATATGCCGGTCGGGTCCGGGCAGACTTCCACCACTAATATAACCTAACCTCGTGTCATAAGTACAATTACAATTCCTAATTGTAATTACTAAACATTTCATTTTTAATTAATTAAACAATTAATTAAACCTTTCCCTTTTTGGGTGTCAATACATATTTTTCCCAATAATTTGAATTACATGTCCATAATTGCTCATATTCAAATTATGCCATTTTTAATTAATTTACCAATTAGGTGTCAATACCTATTTTTCGCAATAATTTGAATTATATGTCCATAGATGTTCATATTCAAATTATGCCATTTTTAATTAATTTACCAATTAATTAATCCTTTCCTTTAATAGGTGACAATACCTATTTTTCCCAATAATTTGAATTACATATCCGTAAATGTCCATATTCAAATTATGCCATTTTTGACCCTTTTTCCCCCGTTCCTTAACTAATGTATTTGCACGTATTTTGACAATACCTAGGCTATACAATCGGTTAGGCATAGTAAAAGGGAATATGGAAAAAGTGACAATTTCAACATAACTTGGCATAAGCATAACTAGCATGATAACATAAGCACAACTAATATGATAACAAGGTTATTGGACATGTGATTAACATCAAAATAAGGTATACATAAGACTGATGATTGGTGGCAGTTACTATGATGTCATAGCAACATAATGAGATCTAATTTAACCCTTTTAGGTATACAATTATTTAACATGGCACATGTTTAGATTTATAAATGGTTTCACATGTCAATCCTACAACATACTTAGACTGATCACAATATAACAGGTGAAAGGTGACTTTCATAAGAAACTAGATCTAGCAAATGTTACAATTGTCCAATTTAATAAGTATATATTCACCATAACATGGTTACAAGTCAAAATCTACATAGACAACATAATAGAAAAACCACAATCGTATTATATTTAGGAAAATAGATCTGCCATGACATAGAATAGTATTTAATACTTGCATAAAATATACTTTACAACATATCTAAGTCATAGTCTTTCTCAATTAACTTTTAATTATCTAAACATAAAAATAACTAGATACTCACAGGGTTAGGCTTAGAGAATTGATAAGGAATGGATCTGAATTCTGAATTTGATTAGCTAAACCGTTGTTGTAGAATTTGATTATGTTTCAATTTGCAACTGGACAGCATATGACCTCCATGATATCCAATGAAGAAAATAGGAGAATAGGGGACCATATTTATAGCCTAAAACCAATGAACCAGACCCAGAATCAAGTCTAGGTTCGTAAAACGAATTTTGCCCAAATCTGTCCGCGGGGGAGGGGGGTCGATACCCACGAGCGTAAACAAACTTTGAACCCTCATAACTTTTTCATACGGTGTCCGTTTTACGCAAACCAAATGTCCTATTCTGACCAGAATTTCGAGACGGACACAATGGCATAGTCCGTTCCCTCTAATTCCGAATGTTAAATTAATTATTATTTAATTTATCCTCTTTTAATGTCATTAAAATTTGGGGTGTTACGTTCTCCCCTACTCAAAGGATTTCATCCCCGAAATATCTAAGTTGGGAAGAATGCATATCCTACCATCCATCATCCATCTCCTCATCCAACATCCATTGGCATCCATTATCCTTAAAAGCCTCTAATGCTTATATGAATATGTGCAGAAGTCAGGCCGTTTACTGATTCAGTTGACCTCATTAATGCAATGTATGTTAGTGCCATGAATCCAAGATGTATGCAAATAAGCCTATTATAACATATAAGCTCTACTTGCGTGCACATTCATTCGACCAAATGCAACATACATATGCTAGTTCACCCATTTCTATCCATAAATGAAAAGAAAATGCACATACATCCATAGGCAGTATGAGAGTGACTGAGCCGATCTAGTGCCTAATGTGTGTATATGCGTCCACAGGCAAACACTTGCATCCATCAAACATAACATGTCTCAAACACATGTTTACAATCATGGGATTTCCTACCTAAAGGTCGAAGATTCGATTGATAGGATATACTCAGATGATAGAAGCAAATGGGAATAAAAGCTTTTGGAAGAGAAGTTAAGAACATTCCCTTGATAGGGAAAGGGTACGAAGCGTAAAAAAAAATCTTGTCTTCGGCCTCCCAAGTTGCATCTTCTTGATTGTCTCCCCACATGACCTTCACCAACTTGACTTCTTGTTTGTGTAGCTTCTTAACCTCCGATCCAAGTATGCAAGTCGGAACTCATCCAATCATTGCTTCCTTCTTTATTTTCACTTTCTTTCGCAAGTTTGCCCCCACTACCTCGAACTCTATACATTTTATTGCCACTTGGATGAATAGTCATCTTGGAATGATGGGCTTCCTCAAGGACTGTCTTCAATAGGTTTCCTATCCTAATATGATTAACCTATCAAACCTCTTCTCAAGTAGCCCCGCCACTTGCTTATCAAGTTCCCTATTTTCTTTTAGGAGCCATATGGTGCACAGGTAATGCAACTGGCTTTGCATTGTCCACCAGGTATAAATGGAAATCAATCTTGCGCCTCGGGGGTAATCCCCGAACCTCGTCTAAGACACCAGGATACTAACAGACTACTGGTGCCGATCACAGATCATCGATAGACGCCTCAAGAGATTCTAGCGAACTAAGCATGAAAGGCCCTTGTGGGTCACAAGAAATTTCAAGGGTCCCCCCATGACAAGTTAGAGGCTTAACGAACCTCCTCTCACCGCCCAGAATGGCACCATATGTGGTAAGCCAACCCATCCCTAGAATCAACACCTAGTCCATGAAACAAGATGTGCGTCGCACTCAAACTCGACGCCTAACACAAATATTCTCAAACCCCAACAAATCACGGATAAATGAGCTGAATCACCAATGGGTTTGATAAAACAACGAGATCCACTACCATACTAGTAATTAAGTGCAGAGATTCAACTACAGAAGTAGATATGAATGAATGTGAATGCGCCAGAATTGAAAAGAGTTCTAACCGATTGATTGGAAATAGAAATCAAAACCTTCCATAGAAACTTCCTTACCTCTATCTGGTGCACTAGCCACGAGAGCATTCGCTTGCCCTCTAGAGGTTCGTGTCCTCTGACATTGCCCTTGCTTCCTTGGGCACTCCCCCAAAATAGTATCCAACCTCTCCATAAACAAAGCAAGCATTCTTCCTTTTCCTGCAGTCCTTGGCCAGGTGACCCTCTTGCCCACAACTATGGCACTTCCCCTTATCCTTAGCCTTTTCATTTTTTTTCCGCCCTTCTTTTGTTGTTGTTGCTGTCATTTCTTGGGCCATACCTTTTTCTCATCCTTGGGTTGTGCTCCTTAGCCCTAACTTCCTTATACTCCTTTTTACCCACGTTTGTGTAATAAGATAACAAGTCTTTCGAAAGTTGCCTCCATCGCATGGAAATCCTTATGAAGCTCAAGAAAATTAACCGTAGGTGAAACCGCTGCGGCTACGGATGGAGGTCAAGCACTTCATTGCCTTTCGACATGTGCTAAACATGCCTACGACAGCATGCCGGAATGGGGATGCCTTTCGAGAAGAATTGTTTCCCCAGACAAAAAGGGAAAAATAAATCAAGCTGAGAATCGAGAGATATTACATATGTCTTTGGGGAATATGTTTTTCAAAACAGGCTTTTCTTTTGAAAATGCTTTCTTTTGAAACTAATTTTCAAAAACTTTATCCAATCTGGTAACCTTCAGCTCTGATACCAAGTGTGACACCCTACGTCCGTTAATTTCGCTCACAAAGGGAATGCATTAAGTTTTGTGAAGAGTTTTAGTAAACAGAATGGAAACATTACAAGACAGATATAAAATTTTTGCAGTGGAATAAAAACAACTTTTATTAATTAAGCATGGTTACACTATATGTCTGAAAATACTTAAACTATGTTCATCATTTAAACTTCTGTCTTGTACTTTAAATATCAGAGTACAATAATAAAGAAAGCATAATCCCCAAATCATAAGCCATAGTAGAAAAGGTAGAACCTTGAGTAATACATCTAGAAGTTCCAAGCAAGATGATAGCAGAATCCTGACTAAGCCTGAGAATTCCCTCCCTTGAGAACTTGGGGGGAATAGAAGAAAGAAGGAGAAACAAAAAGGGTCAGACAATAAGTCTGGCGAGTCTAGTTACTTTTAGCTAGTAGATAAGTAAAAGTAACATGATAGGCATATAAAGTGGATAAGAGAGATCAATATATAAATGGCAGGCGTAACAAGGTAAACAGGACAAGAAGATAGAATAGATAGTGATTCTTAATACTTTCCTTGCTCTGCACCAATACTAGTATAGTAGGTATGTAATAGAATTACATATTCCCTAATTGCTTAACAAAAACAGGATGATCCCAACAGCAACATAATGGTAGTTTTAGGTGTACTCTAGTAACGGGTTTTAACCCAAACAGAATTGGTACCTAAACAGAAATAATGGGTGTTAGCCCAAACAGAAACACAGGTACCCCCTAGAAACAGATAGGACAAGATGTACCCTATTTACTACCCCCAATCGATTGGCTCTCTATTCCGTAGATCCCTGTGCTGGCCCCACATTAGGGTGTATCACTCCCTACAGTGGCAACCCTTCATTTTCCGGATGTGCACAACCATATCTACCGATGTCACAACGTCTTATCTTCCCCAGCAGGCGGAGTCATGCACGCACATGACCCCGTTGGAGCGCGCCGTCAACACTGCCTTCACGTTTGGATATCTTACAATCATCTCAATAAGCACGCCCCACTCTGACCTAGTTCGGAGTACTCGTTTGATACCTATTTAAGGGTTACTGACTAAAATGGGTCCCACACAAGAAGATGCAATCTCTTCCCTTTTTCTTGCATCCCCACTACTAGGTTTTCCACTGGTAATGTTTATTTAACGATGTCTTTAATTACATAACCTCGACACATTAAGTTTGTGGGCCTATAGATACAAATATTACCGACCAACACAAGATGTACTTAACCCTCCTACTGATTCAAGCATGTTTATTTAACGGTTAAGTTTGTGGGCCTATATATATTAATATTACCCACCTACCCAAGATGTACTTAACCCTCCCACTAATCCAAGCATGTTTTACTTAACCCTATCTTTAGTTCATATTCATACAATCCCTTATGGATTAGATTAGGTTAAGTAGTATGATTCATTACCATGTCCATTTATGGTTTATAATGGGCTAGACCTCCCACATTAGGCCTACAACATGTGGATGCTGGATATGTCAGTCGGGTCTGGGCAGACTTATTTCACAATTGGGACTAACCACGTGTCTTAGCCCGATTCGTATTCTCGTACTTAGACCTCCCACATTAGGTTCAACAATAGTGGCTGCTGGATATGCCGGTCGCGTCCGGGCAGACTTCCACCACCAATTTAAACTAACCTCGTGTCATATGTACAATTACAATTCCTAATTGTAATTACTAAACATTTCATTTTTAATTAATTAATCAATTAATTAAACCTTTCCCTTTTTGGATGTCAATACATATTTTGCCCAATAATTTGAACTACATGTCCATAAATGTTCATATTCAAATTAGGCCATTTTTAATTAATTTACCAATTAATTAATCCTTTCCTTTTATAGGTGTTAATACCTATTTTTCCCAATAATTTGAATTATATGTCCATAAATGTTCATATTCAAATTATGCCATTTTTAATTAATTTACCAATTAATTAATCCTTTCCTTTTATAGGTGGCAATACCTATTTTTCCCAATAATTTGAATTATATGTCCATAAATATTCATATTCAAATTATGCCATTTTGACCCTTTTTCCCATTTTCCTTAACTAACATATTCGCATGTATTTTGATGACACCTAGGCTGTACAGTAGCCGAAGCATAGTAAAAGGGAATATGACAAAAGTGACAATTTCAACATAACTTGGCATAAGCATAACTAGCATGATTACATAAGCATAACTAATATGATAACAAGGTGATTGGACATGTGATTAACATCAAAATAAGGTGTACATAAGACTGATGACTGGTGGCAGTTACTACGATATCATAGAAACATAATGAGATCTGATTTAACCCATTTAGGTGTCAATTATTTAGATCTGACATAAATAGGATAAAATGGCATATGTTTAATCTTTAAATGGTTTCACATGTCAAGCCTACAACGTATTTAGACTGATCATAATATAACAGGTGAAAGGTGACTAGCATAAGAAACTAGATCTAGCAAATGTTACAATTGTCTAATTTAATAAGTACATATTCACCATAACATGGTAACAAGTCAAGATCTACATAGGCAACATAAGAGAAAAACCGCAATCGTATCAGATCAAGGAAAATAGATCTGCCATGACATAGAATAGGATTTAATACTTGCATAAAATCATACATTACAACATACCCAAGTCATAGTCTTTCACAATTAACTTCTAATTATCTAAACCTAAAAATAACTAGAAACTCACAGCGTTAGGTTTATAGAATTGAGAAGGAATGGATCTGAATTCTGAATTTGATTAGCTAAACCGTTGTTGTAGAATTTGATTCTATTTCAGTTTGCAACCCGGCAGAATATGGCCACCATGATCTCCAATGAAGAATCATCCAAACGATGTAAAGACCTCCAGTCTTCAACCACTCCTTCATCGTCGACATATCGTCGAATCAATTATTCAGAATGGGTATAAACCCGGCCTTTCCGAATAACTCGCATATATAATAAACAAGTGCTATAAAACACAACATACGCTTCATTCCAATTCTGAATATTCTTTTATTTAAATATTCACATCTTTGGGATTTGTTCCCATTAATTTTATGAAAGATAAATCCTTTTAAATTTATTCTTTAATCCTCCTATGAATAACAATTCAACCATATTAAGGTTTTCCAAACTAGTCGGGATTAACGCACCTTACCGAAGTAACCATTTATTTAATTTTCCAACCCCAACCTATTCATCCCATGGAGCAAAACTGGTATTACGGTGTTATTGGTAAATTTAATTACCATTTCCCGTTCAAATCTAATTAAAGATTTAACTATCGCTTGGAGCAAAACTGGTGATACTCCACTCTCAATCATTAACCAAATTTGATAGTTTAAATTATCAATTCACATTTCAATCTAATTAAAGATTCATTAAAACTTCACTTAGTTTTAACCTTCCTAAAATTCAATATTAATGATCAGTTAACTTTGGAAACACAAACATGTCTCATCAACAATCTACAACTTACTATTGATTTCTGCCGATATATAACCTCTGAGCTCGTACGTCTCAGAGACGGGTGTTAAGCAAGATAATAAATTCTCCACCACCAAGCAGATATTTATTTAGCATAGATCAAATACAATGACAGACATGTAATCCTGCCTTTAACCGGGTTAAAGAACTAATGTCATTTAAAACACAGTTCACGATAATCCCAAATCACATTCCATTAATTATGGAATCTTCACGGAAAAAAAATCAATATATATATATATATAATCGATATCAATTTCCGTATCCGACTAATAATGTAAATGGAATAACGGCAAAGCCATTTAAATTCCATATGTATTAACAAACTTCCTCCATAGAAGTTCACTTCGATTATTATCAATCGAATTCCATTCAATTCCAAATTTATATATTAAATTGGAAAACTTTACTTTGGAAAATTCCCGTTAAATCTTAATAAAAAGATTTATAAATTCCAAATCCCATTTCACTGTAAATCGGGTTAAAGAACGTATGTCGATCAAAAAAATAGTTCACAATAAACCCAATTCACATTCCATTTTCAATTCCAATTAAATGTTAATTAATTGAAAATTCTTCTTTAAATCTTAATTAAAAGATTTATTCTTTTCACATGGGGTTTAAGAACAGTGTTACTGAATACACCATCCCATCAGTCTCTAATCGTAAATTAGTAAGAGAACAATTCCCTAAGTATTAGTCCCGAAGGCCGAAACCAACATCAGATCAATACCCAGACAACCATTCAACTTAGCTAATCTCCAGTTAGTTTCTAATTTTCTTACTTCATTGGGTTTAAGAACAGTATTATTAAAGATACCATTCACGACAAACCCAAAATCTCATTCCATTGTTAATCGGGTTAAAGAAAAAGTGTTATTTAAAACACCGTTCACGATAAACCCAAAAACTAATTTGATATTAAATACAAGGCTTTGAATAGAATATATATCGGCTTATATTCAATATCAAATTCTGAAACCAACATATATCGTATTGGGAATAACGATATATATATATACATCTTCCAAATTCCTCCACAATGTCCGTATAATCACGGAATCCAATATCAAAATATTCCGAAGGTAATTTCAATTCAAATCCATTCCAATTGATATATTCGAAATTCTGGTTATTTTTAAAACCATGTCAAATCCAATTTATTTATTTAAAAATATTGGATTTTTATTTCTAGTTCATAACTAGTTCATTTTGATAAAAATATATTTTTATCTTTTCAAACATGGAATTTTTCATCCCAATTCTTTCCAAATCATTTATTAGGATTTTACACAAATTAGTGATATTTTTAATAATTTTATCAAGGCCCATACAGCCGATTTCCATAAACGGTCATCGAACTGCACTTACAATGACCTTTTCCAAATTTGGTTTGGACATAATTCCAAATCCGGCTGTTAGATTTCAAATCTCTTGTATTTGTTGGAAAGATCTTTTCGATATGAACCCAACGGTTCCTGTTTTAGGAGAATCTGACGGTCGGATCTCCCGTAATGTCAATTCGAAGTCAATGGTCGAAATTCGCAAACTGTCGCGGCGCGGCGCGTTCTATTCAGGCCATTAAATATATAATATATATATATATATATATTGTCGATTTCCATTTAAATCGTTTTAAATTTGTTTTCAAAATGATTTCAACTTCATATTCAATTTCAAATCAAAATTGAATATTCCATATCATTGATATATAAATGATAGTATTTTCAAAAAAAATTAGATTTTGAAATCATTTCTTTTTCGATATTCATTATAAAAATGAATAAAATCGATATAGATATCATTCACGTCAAAATGGCGTTAATCTAATCAACACGGCTTTATACATTTTAATATTTTCGTGTACATCCCAAATCGGACATCAAAATCAGATTTTGATCTTTTAATGAATATTATTTTAAAATATTCATTATTTTAAAATATTTTTTATTTTAAAATATTCATTCTTTCTGAACTGGAATCAGACACAGTCAATTACCATATAATATTATTTATATGGATTTCATACAACACATGTATGGAACAACAACGATAAACAATCTACCATCATCCAAAGTGCATTTTACACTGTATAAGCATTAAATATAAATAATTAACGCTTACACAGCCTGTCAACCAATCGATCGACATACAGCTAAACAATTGGGATTAGTGTACATCAAATATCATCCTAATACCTGTGTGGGGTTTCAACCAACAATTACTCAACATTATTTGTGCAGTTGGGCGATGTGTAAAATATATCGTCCCGATCCATATCAGTAAAACGGGTGTACATAAACAAACCGTCTGATCTGTAAATGAATATTTATTTTATTCTTATACACGTTAAAAATCATATTTTTAACTATAAAATATTTTATTCAGAACACGAATATTATTTTCAACACATGAATATTATATGCAGTCATTTCACATCACAATCAATTTTCACAACACAATCAAACAAAGAAGTCGTCCATGGTCTATGGACGACGGGGAGCAGTTCATACTTGCAGTTTTAAAATAAATAACTAAATAAGAAATTTTTAGTGAGGAGTTCTCACCTTTGGGATCCACTCCTCCAGTTTTATTTTTGAATTTCAGAACAGTCTGGATTTTCCCGTTTTTCCAACGTAATCTTTTCCCTCTGTTCATAGTAAAGATCACATTTTTAATTTGATGTTTATATTAAAAATCACATTTTTATTCACTACTACATATATAAAAATCATATTTTATATCGCTACTTCTTATATAAAAATTGTATTTTTATCGTGCCGTTCAAATCAATAAAAATCCAATTTTTATATGCCATTTACATAAAAAAAATATCAATCTTTATACTCGTTATATATATATATAAATCAAATTTTTATCCATATCTATCTTATGGAAATCTAATTTTTAATCCATACTACGTTATAAAAATCTAATTTTTTTAATAATAAAAATCTCATCTTTATGACATTAAAAATCATAACTTTCTTCTATTAAAAATCTATAATTTCATGGAATAAAAATTTAAAAACTCACAGTGTCTCTATGGCACTCTCTCCAGTACTTGGAGTGCTTTGCAAATGGACTCAATCGCTGGTGGACGGAGCTCGCAGGAGGCAGAACTCGAGATGGCACGATCGCTGGTGGTGCGGTGGAGCTCCGCTTGGAGGCACAGCGGTTTAATGGGCTTGGGTTTTCGGGTTTTAGGTGGGAGGAAGAGGCGGAGAGAGAGGATCGGAGTCGAGGAGGGAGAGGCTGGCGACTGGGCGGCGGTTAGGGCAGGTGCGGCGGTGCTGGCCCCCAGGTTGGCGGCGGATCTCGATTTCGGGGAGGGGTTTCATCAGAGAAGAGGGAGGTGAGAAGGGGGTGTGCGACGTTGAGATGAGGGAGTGTCAGCGATGGCGCGGCGACGAAGGGGGCGCAGTGGTGGCAGGAGGTCGGGGCGACGCAGGTTTAGGGTTGGAGGGATTTTTTATTTTCTTTTATTTTTGATCTGAAACAGGGTGAGAAAATATGAGTGAGGGTTATATAATATATATATATTGTTTGATTTTATTTTATTCCAAAAAGTTGACTTTTTATTCGAGTCCCAAAACCAACCCAACGACTGTCGCCCTAGCCAATTACCCCCATAAAAGACACAATGGGATATGTCCCGTAAGCCAATTCGCCTGTTTCGATCAGTTTCATTAAGATTATAATATAAATCATTATATATTCAATTTAAACGTACATTTTAAATTACTAAGGCCACATACTAACTCGAAAAATTCCAGAAAAATAAACTGGCTATGTTTTGACGATACGGTCCTAACAAAACTAATTTTGTTAAATTTGAAGACTGTATGAAAAATGGCCATTTTCTGATCGATCCGAATTGGCTAAAATTGTCAAAACACGTTTTCTTTTGCCACGCTCACATATTGATTCCAAAAATTATGAATTTTGGAATCTAGCAATAATTTGACATTCCGGATCCAACAAAAGTGGTTTCGTCGAAAGTGGAATTCGTTTGCAAAATCGCTATTTTTAAGGGCTATATTTCTATAGCGACTATTCTGAATTTTCAACTAGACATATCTTTTTATTCCCGCTATGAAATTTGGATTTTTCAGATTCGTTGCAAAGATATTTTCGAACAGATTCAAATATTTCTGGTTTCACCAAAATCCGGTATATTTTGAATCTTGTACATTCATTTGAAATTTGAAATCGAAATTTCAAACTACCGCGCCATTTTCAATTCCTTTTATAATTAAAATAAATATTTATATTCTAATTTCAATTCAAATAAATATATACATTCTAATTCTATTCAAAATAAGTTTCACGTCGTAATTATTTAAAATAAATCATTTTAAATATTCAAAATTCATTAAAATTTCCAAAATAAAAAAATTAAATTGGTTCTGATTTTCCGGGTTGTTACAAACTGTTTAAGAAGAAAATGTTGAACATGGCACTTTTCTTCTTAATTTTATACATATATGCTTAATATTATTGCAACTTTTTGCTGCTCTTTATTTTTCTGAATATATAACTCTATCGACATGTAATATCAGGTTAATGGGTGTCAAACTAATTTAGGACAATAACATGAATAATCACAATAAGTGCATCATCAACATTAGAGGAGTGCAAAAACTAAAAAATAGGAAATATGTAATGTTATCTTTTGCTTAGAATTTGAATAGCAACATTATAGTAATTAAAAAAATGTTAGAGAACATCGGTAATTTTTTAGCAATCAATCATGTTTTGATAATCGATTGACTTGTTTGTGTATGCACATCGAAAATGCAATATTACATACATAAAAGTCTCTGCATGTGGGTTTACATTTATTGTTAGACATGGCCAACAATCTTTGTTAATATGGCAATAAGTGCATTTAAATTGTACTTACGCTTTATTACTTTGAATATCAAGATTTATGTTTTATATTCCTTTTGATCCAAAGGTGGAGCAGTACTTTGTTTAGGTATATGTTGTCATCATTTATAAGCATACGCTGGATTTTCAAAAATCATAGCTGGAAAATCAATCTCTTCCATTGTAGTTGGAATTTTTATGTATTGCATATTTCATACAACAAAATATGCATTGAAACTAGTTCTGCCCTATACATTGTGCTATACTACTATCTAAAGCTTTGACACACAGAAATAAGGGGAAACTCTATAAGGATCTTTTGATAAAATATCTTCAAAAGTTTTGTCAAATCAAAAATGGCTTGACCATTGCTCATTTACATATTGGAGCACATTTTTTATTTTGCTCAAGAGAAGACTAGACATATTTCTGTCATATGCCTGGAACAAGAACCCTAGCTGCAACTGATCCATGATTTAAAAGTTTATACTTTATAAAGGTTCTACGCCTAAAAATAATAATTTCTCAGTCACAAATTGTGTGGTAAGTATATCAAAATTTGAATGATTTTTTATTTTTTTGGAAATTTGAGTACCTTATATGTAAGTTTAGTTAGTATATAACATACCACATGACAAGGGGTTTAATCCGTCAATGTGGGATTTGAAACCGTGACATTTTGCATAGTGTCGGTGTTATAGCCACTTGAACAACAATGTTTTATCAATTTGAATAATATTTTGACATGTATAGTATGTGAGAATCGAAGATTACGGAAAACAGTATGTATTATGTAAAATATTGCACGTATAATTGTAGTTACATATGCAAAAGAACATGTACACATTACTTTGATGCATGGAGTAAGCAACAGAAACTAGAAGAGAATCAACAGTGTTCTTACAATGGAATAATGTATTTCTAATGCAATGTTACTGTTATCTTTTTTACATCAAAATATTCCATATGATGTTGTCAAGATATTCTTACCTTTATCAATTACGTACTAGACTACCACAAAATTTGCTTGCTTGGTCTTGCAAACTTTCATGATGCAGAAAACTATTTATTTCACTCTTAATGACTGAATTTATTTTACTATCATATGCAACTAAATAGTTGTAGTTAATTAATGTTTATTGTCTTTGTTTTCTTAAATTTTATTTTTATTTTTCGTTGTAACAGTTATTCAATGTTTTCAATTGTTTTTATTCATGAAGACTGACATCTTAGTTATAAAACAGGAAATCAGTGAGAAGGCTAGGTAGAGTCAGGCACACAACGAGCATCCTCACTATTTGGGGGCAAGATGGATATGCTGGGAAGAAGGCGAAACGGATAATCGAAGGACATACTTCCCCGACCACATTACCAAGCGGATAACGCTTTAGAGATCGAAGTATTGATTGGGTCTTAGCAAGATCAAAAAAAAGGAGCCAATGGAAATTACACAATCACTAATGAGAAGACTAAGATAATTGTAGATAAAGTGGTATGATTAGTTTTTACGCATTTTATCTCTACTGATTAATCTTTTGCAAAACATAGCAGTGAATTGCTGAAAAAACTTTTTTTTGATGACAGAATGATTGGATAGAAAAAGTTATCGAAGGAACATGGGTTCCGAATAGACATGATGATGTCTTAAGTCGTGCTCTTGAAAAGAGAGAGCATCCGGGATGAGTTATAGGGAATGGTGGCACAATCGGTATTAAAGACGTATTTGTGAAGGAAGGGAAAAGAAATAAAGGTCCAATTGGTTTAGTATCAGCAGATGATCTATATCGTACCACCGAAGAAATAGAGACAAAAGTAAGCCAAAGATTCGAGTCCAAGGTAAATATTATGGTTGAGAATAGGGTTGCAAACATTTTAAGCATGATTGGTATGCGCATGTCCAACAATTTGGAGATCAACAACACACCATCAACTAGTCGTCGTAGTTTTCAATCAGTACAAATTTCAAGCTTCAAGCCAAGCTCAAGTGATGGATCCCTATGTAAACTTGGAGTTAAACTATTTAAAGGTTTTTTATTGTAAAAGTAAATGGTTTTATGCTGTTGACACATACGTGATAAATGTTGGTTTTGTATTTGTTATTCTAGAAACCAATAAAATTCCGTTTAGCCATTAATTACAGCTCAAAAATTGTCACAGTGGGTTATGGTATGGCATATCCTGCTTCTAAGCTCGGGGACCAGTGTCACAATCAACCAATGTTGGCTGATCATGTAAAAGTTGTGGTTGATTTAGTGGAGCCTAATTATGAATTAACCCCACTGCCGACTCCAAATAAATTCACACCATGATAGGAGAAGAACTTGGAAGTTTTGTTCAATAGCCCAAAAATCTTGTGCTTTTTGGGGACGATGAAAAGGTAAGTAAGACAGTTTTATTCTTGTATCAGCAAAACAGTTACTCCAAGATATACTTACTGTGTATGAGAATGCTATTTTATTCTTCTTAAAGCTGAAAATAGATGAACTAGTTGTCGATAATTGTATAAACTTCAAAATTTATGTATCAAAATGTAAAATGATGGGAAATTTATGTATCAAAATGTAAAATGATGGGAGAAATCTAGTAATATATAAATGTGAATTGTTAAATTAAAAGATTTGATCATATTACTATTGTTTAACACACAACGAACAATCGAGAAAAAACTGCCATATTAATTTTGTTCTTTTTTAGTGGTTCCTTCTACCATCACCATAATGTGTTTTGGGTAAACAAAAATTTCTATTATAAAGACATGTTTAGTCATCAGGTATCACTTCAAGTATAGCAGTGTTTTTTTTTTCTTTTTTTTTTCTAAGCTTCATTTTTGCAGTAAAAAGAAAATAAATAAGGAGGCGGATTGTTTTTTCAACCTATTAATCACTGCTCTATCGTTACCCATCAACTAGCGCTACTACTTAAGATCTGGAATTTGTTTTTATCTATACGAATAAGAAGCAAATGACAAAAATTATATGAATCCATAGACCTGATTCTATACTGACAGAAATCAGAGTGTTATATAAAATATACAATTCAATAGAAAATCACTCAATGGATACAATTCATTATTTGTATAACAAGAATTATACCTAATATGCCATGGCCACATGGTATTTCCATGCCACATTCATATGTTGAGTCCAACAAGGTTCCAATTTCTTTTTCTCACAATGTTGAAAACCATTTAAGCCATTATGTTAGACTTCTGTAAGGTAATCAGTTAACTCACATAAGAGAATTTAGTTCGTACGACAGAAATCAAAAATAATAAATTATCATATTACTTCTATTATGAATTGGATGTTGAGTTTCATTAAAATAGTTGATTTATATTTCGCTTTCTTTACGCCCAATAACCAATTAAAATTTGATCATCAAAACTCTACCTCTACATGTTTTATCTTTAAATCATTTTGGTATGAAAATAACCAAATATGCTGGACAATAAACTTGAAACTGACTAAGGGTAATAAAATAGGTATATGTACTAGGTATAGGTGACAAAGTCGGATTTTAGTAATATACTATGTTAATTTTAGTGTTACTTTATTTTGTTGAGAATAAAAAATATGTTGTGTTTTACTATTGCAAGAAACCTTTTGTTATTTGGAAAAAACCCATATGGAAGGCGAACTGTGTGTTCTTGACTAAAGCAACTAGTAAAATTCTTAGGTACACCGAATGAAACAACAATCTGGAATCAAAGTTTAATGGCTATGCTGCTACTTATATATGAATAAAATCATATTCAATAAATAAACACATGAAAGCATACTACATAGCAGCAATTTCCATATAGTTCTGCAAAAATTTCATTCCATTATTCCGTTGAGTCTTGCTTAATATTGCCTATAACTCATTTTTCCTATTTACTACTTTTACAGTTTTATCGCTTTCATTTGTTCATTTCGTGTTTTTAATTTTTGTGTATTCAGGCTACACCTGATGTGAACAACAACAAAACGGTCATGAATACGATGAGAAAAGAGCCTACAAAACGGAAACCAATCGTGGATTAAGAGATACTTATAAATTTAATGAATGAGTGTAGATATTTACATGACCGGATAGTTCAAGCACCATTCGATGATACTGCCATCAATACAATTCTAGTGAGCAAGGATTTTGTTTATGTACGACGACGACTTTGAAATCCGTATCACAGTGGAGGATGTTATCCAATTTCTTAGCATGTCATGGTTGAATGGATCATGGTTACAGGTTTATATCATGTAAGTATTTTTTCTTCATCCCCTCCTTCATTGCTATTTGGATATATTCAATATTTTAAAGGGTTATAATACAATTAATTACACAAATAATGTCATTAATTATAGGTTCGTACCATAGTTATATTCAGTCTTTAAAGATAATTATATGTTTAAATAATGTGTAGGTGCGCAAATCATATGTGCAATGATCTTGAAGTGGAGGCCATCGGATTTATGTGTCCTATTAAGCTTTCCCAAGTGTAGAGATATCCATTGCGACAAATACATATATCTGGAATACATTGCTTAAGTTGCAATCTAAGACCTTAATCTTAGCCCCATAATACGAAGAGTATGAACGTTACACTTTTAGAAACTATTTTATAGTTTTGATGTTGATTTTAACTTTTTATAAATCTTACAATGTAGGAAAATGTCTATTGTTTGTTTTCCGTATAGAAAAGAATGAGGTTTATGTTTTGTATTCCCAAGCTAAACGCAAACCTAGACTGGAAATTAAGCCGCAAGTGAATGTGCACATTATATTTATTTGCTCTTTAATATCTTTAATTTTTTGCTAGATGTATATATGATAATATCAATTAAAGTATGTCATATTTAACATTTTCTTTCATGCACGTGTAGGGCCTTTAAAACATACAAGGTATGCGGCGGCAAGGCTTGAGGGAATACCTTGAGATGGAATATCGTTAAGGTGATTTGTTTAGTAACCAAAAAATTTTTATATGAAATATGTGATACAAATACATTTTAAACTATTAAATCTTGTATGCTATAGTGTCCTCAACAACCTAGAGCGACGGATTTTGTATATTATGTGATGAGATATATGTATGATATTGTACAAAACCATCGTCAAAGCATTGATTTTGATGAGGTACCATTTTAGTTTTTTTTTCCTTTATACTTTATGTTAAGTGTTTGTACGATTAATGTTTTGAAATTAATTGTAGTACTTTGGACAAACTGATTCTTATAGCCAACAAGACATGGCCGACATTCGTGATAATTTAGCAAGATATATCATGCACAATTGGATGTGAAGACTTATATGCTACAATATAGTGAGTTTATTCATGTGTACGTTTGCATGTTCATTGTTTCAGTTATGTCAAATGTTGTGTTTATGTGCGCTATAACCTAGTTAGTTCAATGTTTGATTGGTTTCGATTTATGTAATTTTCAAAAGTCATAACAAATTTGCCCAATTTCAAAACATACTGCACATGCAAAACATACTGGAAAGTAAAACAACGGATAAGCATACTGTGGTCAGAACAAGGAATAAAGTGATTTGAGTTTAAACTTTGAAGCGGTCTGGAATTATAAAGTGGTTTGTGACTTCAGTGTTGCTTGCTGTAATGTCATATTAAAAATTAGATTATTAACAGTTTCAAGGTCGCATCTTCTAGGCATAATACAATGGGACACTTTGGAATTATTTGTAGGTTGTATCAATTTTCTAGGCCTAATACAGTAACTGTATTAATTGCCTAATGTTTTTGTGACAAAAGTGGAAGGAATGGAATCCAACTATAATATCTTGATGTTTTTGTGACAAGAGTGATCACATGCAAACACTCATATTAAGTTTTAGTTTATCTCCACCTATAATTTCTGTTTATTTATGAAATCCAACAATTTCTACTGATAAAAATGTGATTTACTTAAAAACAAGCATTATGAATCATATCCAATTAGTCGGTTTAGGACAAATTTCTAAAATGGACCAACAAAATCTCATGACCAAATGCTAGTGAATGACATTCTGTTTTTAATTGAAAAAATTGAAAAATATTATTATGCACAACTTGCTGGGTGTCGGAAGTATCCCATAAGTTTTTCTGTTATATGTTGCTGAATAGGATATATATGCATCCATTCATGTCCATTTCCTATACATGCTACTGTAAATGCATATGTGTTTAGGGTCTGTATGCATTTACTTGTTTTCATTTAAAAAAAAATCCTGGAATTGGGATTACTTTGCCACGAACTTGCACATTAATTAGATACTGCAGTTCATGTTAGAATTTTTCCAACGATTCTAAGCCAATTCGCAGCAAACTTAGCTAGAACATTTCAAACCATTGGTATAGATTAAAACATATTAATATCATAATTGACTAAAGTTTACAGACATTTATTAAATAACATATTCTAATATTGTTTACTGGAAACTTGATTACAGATGTTTATTGAAAATATAATGCTTAACATTTGCTCTATAGATATATCAGAATTTCCCTTTAAGCATCTAAATGTAGAATATTATGATTACTAATAGTTTATTATATCTATTCCACTAGATTTTGTATTATGTTTTAAATATATGTTTAGAATTATACCACACAAGAACATAGCTGGAAAATAATGGTACCAGTCAGCACAGAAATATATTGGTAAACATTGGGGGATTCATTAATAATATCTGGTCTATTATCTACTAAAGAAGAGATGAATTTCTGATATTTAAGATAAGCCAGTAATATCTTTATGATTTTACTTGTTTTCATTTAAAAAAAAAATCCTAGAACAGGGAATAATTTGCAACGAACTTGCAAATTAATTAGATAATGCAGTTTGTGCTAGAATTTGCATAATGCGGTCAGTAATTTAAGATATGTAGTTATCATGCACATACAAAAGATGGTAGAGATTACTTTGTAACATAAATGCAATCAACACAACGCATGGCTGATTCATGTGTAAATAAGAATTTGTCCGGATGTGTCGAATATGAATTTATGTAAGTTCATATACAGAAGAGGCTTTTAGTATCATGATAATTTCTTTTCATTTAAAAAAATTAAAAACAATATCACTGTTTAAATAACTTGTTATTTCATGGCAAATTTTAAATATTATTCGATTGGCAACGGGTAACGGACTGGTAAAAAGGAGAGTTAGTAGTCATATTTGTCAATTAGCAAAAGCATATTATTCGATTCAATTGAATAATATAAAAGAGAAAGAACAAATAACAAATAAGGGAGACAAAGTGTAACGACCCATGTTTTTCAGCGATGTATAATTAATTTATTTAATTATTTAAATAGTGAATTAGAAATTAAATGGTTGTTTAACTAAATAAGGGTGAATATTTAATTAATATAATAATTTAATAATATATTTAATTCTTAAATAATTAGAATTAGTGAATTGGCAATATAATGTGAACTGGGCAATTCAAATTATATAATTTAGTTTATATTTGAATTATATTAACGAATATATTATTTAAACGAAGTTCGAACGTATAATTATATTATAATTAAAATCGAGCTCGAAATGGCGCTGTAGTTCGCTATTTGGCGTTTTGAACTTCAACGGAATATACAGGGTCCGTTTTAGATCAGATTTATGTGAAACAAGAAACGTTTGGAGCTAGTGAAGTATATTTTTCTAGTGGGAGAGAAAAATCGGGATTTGGTCATGTAGATTTTGATTTATGTCCAAATCAAATTTTAAAATAGTCGCTATAGAATCGTTTATTGACCGTTACAGTTTATTCAATATAACTAGAAACCGGTTTCGAATTTAGACAAGATTCTTTTGAGACGTAGTGGTAACTTAATTTTTAGAATTTTATCGTAATTTTTAATTAATTAAATAAGAAACTTTTTATTTGGAGTATTTTGCACCCTTAATCAGCGATTTTGGGGTTTCACAATATAAGTTAATCTACCAGTATTATTCTATTTTCGGGATCGCGACACCAAACTGAACACGACCATATTTTTATTCAGTCTCAACGCATACATAAACTTAAGGTAGTAAAGAAAAGGTGTCTCCAAGAATGTATACACCATCTTTTTCGTGTGCAGAATGAAATCACGACTGAAAACGTGCCTTCCTTTGAAACCACATTTTACTTCATTGTTAACAGTATTCCACATCTTCAAATTAAACCCTATAAATATCTAACTCTCTTTTCCCTAACCTAATTCATTTCGTCCATCTCCTGAAGAAATCGCGAGCCGCCACAAAGCTTTTCTCAGCAAAACCAAATTTCCTCACTTGCTAAACCAAAAGCCATCTCCATCATTATTTTGTTAACGTAGAGCGAAGGCAAGAGAGAATCGAAGGCGGAGCACTGAGCATACTGGGAAGTGGGGATAAGGTGTACAGACGCATGGGGTAATGGCAGAAGCAGGCAAAGAGGAAAGGGTCTCTGGAGAGTAGATGGCAACATAGGACCTGTACGCAAATCATTTGCTGTGTGAGGGACGGAGAAGATGGGTACAATAATGGTCACGTTTTGATGAGTACATGCAAATGATGAAGGCACGTGGCTTTGAAAGGAAATGGGCAGCTACAGGGGTTCCTCTAAATACATATCGGTTGGAAGGTTTTGAAGCAATTTTAAGTTAAAGGGCAAGCTTCTGTTGTTTTTCGGTAAGCAGATCTTTTTATAGCATGGTTTTGGGAGGGCTTCATGGATGTCTAAGGTGGGATGGCTTCTGGTTTGGGGAGCAATGTCAGTTTTCGAGTGTGAGGGAAAATGGGAATTCTCGTGACGAACGTGGTCCGATGTACACTGTGCGTGTGCATGGTGAAGAGGTTGGATGCTGCGGATTCCTGTTTATGATGACAGAAAGGTAGAGAAGGGAAAGAGAAGTATTGTAGTATGATTGGTTTGGAATATTATGAAGAATTGAAGGAGGAATGGTAAGAGAATGGTTTCGGCAATGTCAGAATAAAACATATGCAGGGGAGTGAATCTTGTTGTAAGGGAAGAAGCATCTGTACAACGAACATGCCTGGGCTTTTAAGAGTATGGATGGGCCGTGAAACTAAGGGTGAGGCCCGATTATTAATAAACTTATGTTATTTTAATTTAACTTAGTTCGTAAACTTATAATTTTAATACCCGGATACATACGATATCAGAATTTCGAACCGCCTATCACGTTGGGGTCGTATGGACGACGGCTACATAATGGAACTGACTGGGAGTGAATCAGAGCTCATTACAATTTATAGCAAAATAAATTGTCTGTCTGAATCAAGCGATGGTTATCGTTATTAATGATGATCGTCCAATGTGAGTAAAACTCACCAACTCTAAGCAGTTATATTTTTATAACGTATTCTTAGAACTGATAATTATCTGTTGATTGCTGTGTGTTAACTGTTTGGTTGAATTTCTTGTATATTGGTTGAAATTATAGATAATGATATATATATATATAAATCGTGAATCAAATATTGATTCTGTTTAGCAGAATGTTTCATATTGAAATGAAATTAATGTTAATTATATTGTTTAACATCTGTGATGCCGGGAAACAGGTTGGAGGGACCTAACTGGGTTCCTCAATATATAAAATATTGTTTTATTTCGTATATTGTGATATATGATGTGATATATAATCTATTGTTGATTATGTGTGTTTGAATGATATCGATCATTGTTGTTTGGTATTTTAAATAACGTAAGAAAACCCTTGGATGAAAAAGGAAATTTTCAATAGCTATATTAAAATAAAATATTTTATAAAATCGAAAGATTTCATATAGAAGGAAGATTTAAAACTGTATATTGGAATAGAATATTTATAAAATCAAAAGATTTTATATAAAGGAATATTTATAAAATCAAGGAATTTCATAAAGGAAAATATTTGTAAAACAAATATAAAGAGAAATATTTGTAAAACATTTACGAATAAAACAGAAATAGAAATATTTGAAAAACATTTACAAATAAAACAGAAAGAGAAATATTTGTTAAACATTTACAAATAAAATAGAAAGAAAACTACTTGTAAAACATTTACAAATAAAACAAAAAGAGAAATATTTGTTAAACATTTACAAATAAAACGGAAAGAGAAATATTGGTAAAACATTTATAAATAGAGTTATTAAAAGGAAATGTTTATTTAGAAAATAAATAGAGTTATAAAAAGGAAATACTTATTTAGGAAATAAATAGAGTTATAAAAGGGATTTATTGGGAAATGAAAAGAATGTCGTATAAGGAAATATTTGGTAGATGAAATCAGGAAGGTTTAGACCTGTGCTTCGCACACGGGTATAACATGATATGGATTTAAAGCAAAGAGTTTAAATAGAATATGTTTCAACCGATAGATTGAGAAGATTAATTTATAAATAATATTTTATAAATAAAATAAAATATTTATGACTGGATAAATAGAATATATAAGTCAGGATTATATAGAGAAGTAAGAATCGATTTCAACATCGATATTTGAAACTGAATATGGAAGTAGAGTTAATCAAAATGTGTTAATCAAATAGAGTTAGAGTTAATCGATTAAGTTAAATAAATCGAGAAGGAGTAAATCGGTAAGAGTTAATCGAATTATAGTTAATCGATTAGAGTTATAATTAATCGATTAGAGTTAGAATTAATCGATTAGAGTTAATTGATTAGAGTTAACCAGATAGGGTTAACCAGTTAGAGTTAATCAGTTAGAGTTAATTAGTTAGAGTTGATCAGTTAGAGTTAACCGGTTAGAGTTAACCAGTTAGAGTTAATCAGTTAGAGTTAATCGATTAGAGTTAAATCGAACAAGAGTTAGTCGAATATTTGTTATTCGAATAGAGTTTGTTGAATTAGAGTTAGTCGGATTAGAGTTATTCGAATATAGCTTATTCGAAGAAAGAGTTATCGAATAAGGTTATTCAAATAAAGGATTTATCTAATATTAGTTATTCAAAAGGAGTTAACTGAATATTAGTATTTTCGAAAGGAGTTAATTGAATATTAGTTTATTCGAAAGGAGTTATCAAATATTAGTTATTCGAAAGGAGTTAATCGAATATTAGTTCCTTTGAAAGGAGTTAATTGAATATTAGTTTATTCGAAAGGAGTAATCGAATATTAGTTATTCGAAAGGAGTTAATCGAATATTAGTTACTCGAAAGGATGAGATGACCCCAAACCCCGTACTGACGGTAGCAAGGGTAATCTTTGGAATATAACACAGAAACAGATAATAGCATAACAGAATTAAATAAATACACCAGATAATGAACAATAGAATACACTGGATAAACGTAATCATCAGAGTTACACAGTATACAGGATCATACTTAGTACAAATACAGTTCAGCTATACATAAATGTCTACAGCGGAAACAAACAAAATATGTACAATAGGAGCTGAACAACATAAAAAGAGATAAATAATAGAATCCATCTTCAGCTCCAGCTATCCAGAAAGAGCTAGCTAAACCTGAATACAAGGCTGCCCGTGTAGAAAAAGGGGCACCCGAGTTTGAAAGTGAAACAAACTACGAGTCAATCATGGGACTGGTATGAGAAATCTACTCAACACATTTATAATCTGGCTAATCACAGGACCACGCCACTTTCGTGGAACGGGTTTACTCCATTGGATTGCCAGTGCTTTTAAAAAAAACAAATCTTTCTTTTAAACATCGCAATGCTTTTTATAAAAATGAAGCCATTATAAGACTCAGTTCCCATCACACAATGGAACGTAAGCCGGAGGATAGAGTTTTTACCTTATAATGGCCAAGATATGCTTGATACGAATAAAACAAAAGCATTTGAAAGTACTGC
>JASFAX010003986.1:0-40790 GCA_030737875.1 Allium sativum
ATATTGGTTGAGTTGTTGGCAACAGTTGGCCTAAAAATGAATCATTTTATGAACATTGATTTATAGTCGGGTAAATCGATGAAAATAAGTTTATAATAATTTATTTTAAAACCAATAATGGATTTTGAAATCTATTTTTATAGATTATTTGAATAAAAGTTTATTAAAAGAAATAAATAATTATTTTTATCGGGTAATTATAAACAGGACATATAAAGCAAATTCTTATGTTAATGAGTTTTATAAGAAATGAGCAGAAATTAACCAAATGGTTAAGGATTGAACAATTTTTTCAGATAACAATTTATTATTATTTAATTAGATTGTAAATTTAATTAAAGGAAATTATTTGATGGGATTAAAGGAAATGACTAATGGAATTAATTAACGGATTAACCTTATTTTGAGTCGATTAAGTCAATGGTTTTTAAACCAAGATAAATTATTAAATCATTAATTATTTTTAATCGATTATTATTATCTGAAAGGAAGATTAACTATTAACGTTGAAGTAAATAAATTGATTTCTAAATATGTTGAAATTGATTATTATAATCAAAGTGATAAATCTTGAAATTTAGTTCTATAAATGGAAGTTTATAAAGTCGTAAAGCCTTATGTGTAGTTAAATGATGTTGTAAATGAATTTATATTCAATATAAACTCCTACTAAGGATTTTATTGGTCGGATTTCTATAAAATCCAAATTGGATAATTACAAAGGCAAGTTATAATGGGATTAATGATTTTAAGAATCGAAACCTATTCAAAAAGAGGATTGGAAATCTTAAAGAAGTTAAATGATGCTTAAAAGCCTAAAGACGAGGAAATGGGGTTGTTATAAAATTTAGAATGCATGCTTTTGAAATTGGAAAAGAGATTTTCAAAAGAAACCTAATAGGGTTATAAACCATGTTAAAAATCGAATGGTAAATAAAAGTGTTGGGATAAGTACTGGAATGAGATTTCATTGATAAACTCACATATATTCTGATGATAAGAATGTTGCCAACTCAAGGTCTGAGAGGTAAATACATTACCCCAACTTGAACGACTTCAGGATTATCCAGGGGTAATTTTAGTTTAGAAACGAGGGTAGTTGAGGGGATTTAAAAAATCTTTCTGTAAAGGATATTATATGTTATAATCCGAAGGATTATAAGTCAGTGATTGGAAATAAGAATTTGACGGTATTCCAAATGTTGGAAAGTTTAGAAATTTAATTAATAACTGTTTCACTTAAGAGGCCAAGTGATGATGTATACTGAACCAATGGATCCACTTTATTCTCTGTGGAGGATGGTTGTTTATTTTGATAGTTAAATCATCGACTATCAAAAATTTGGCCAAAACAATTGTTGGTACGGAAAGACCGGGATTGTATTTATATTCGAAAACCATTTCGACCAGCAAATACATAAACGTTGAAGACGTTCAGAAGCTGATTGAGATGGAACAACCGAAGACTATGGATCTTCATAAGCGGAAGGACTGTTGTCGAATTTCTCTGACTTGCAACCAGTGGTATTCTGACGTGATTCAGTCGTGGTTGAGATTTTGCGGATTGCAAGGAATACTCGATATTGATCCTTTGGTTGCGGTAGGAGGGTACCTTCAGTTCATCCTGTTCCCGGATGACTTGTATGGATGAGTGTCTGATAGAGTATTTCCAAAGGAATCGCGTACATTGATTTCTTCAAACGTACCATAATTGGTGACGGAGAGCTGTCGATCTCTTAGCTTAACAACTAGAGTATATTTATGGATGTCAATTAGTGATTTCTAGCGGATCTGATGATGTGACATTCAAAGTAAATGGTGGCCAGATGTTCTAAATGTAAATTCTGACCTCAAGCCTCACAACCGGAAAATGACAAAAATCGGGCAGGCAACATGACTATGTGGGTCGCTTCCATTAGGGTGTATAATCACTTATCTTGAGAAAGTATTTTTCCTTCTTTAATCTACTTCGATGCTGACCCTTTTTGGAAAACGGTGGTTTGAGCTCAACTGTTGGTGATATATATTCGATACACTTAAGCAAAATGAGTGGTCGGTCATGTGAGGGTCGGGTTGCAAGAGTTCTTGTCGAACCCAGTGTATTCACCTCTAGAGATACACTATTGGAAGGTGGTTCCATACCTTATCATAGTCAGAATTCAATCTCCAATAAGCGCCCATGGTTTTGATTATATACTATATATGTGGAGCGTGAGGTGCAAGCATTTCGCTAAATTGTTATTTATTTGTATTTAGACAATATTATAATATTAGAATAAGATATGATTTCAAAACTAGTTTGGGTTATAGTAAGCTAAAAACCATATGTGTTTATGTGTGGACTGGTCTTACTATTATCTTTTTCTTTCAAAAGGATTTTTGACTTTAAAATCAATATGGATGTTATTTAAACTTAGTGGGGTTCTCACTCCGGTTCACCAGACCGACCCGTCATTTGTAATGCTCGGGTTAGCCCAGTTTACAGGTTCAAGCTATCGGATGATGTGAAGTCCAGAGACAAGCTGCGGGAGTTCAGACGTATAGTATTATCTAGTATTATTCCGCTGTGTGTTATATATGAGGGCAGGATAACTGTTCAGATTGATTAACTACTGTAATTTGATGATTGTAAATATAATTTTTCCAAGTTTCAATAAAGATTTATTTCTATATCATATTTTATTTCGCTGCGATGTGAGACTCTATGTGGTATTGTTTCTTCTTCTTATTCTTCTATTCTAACATTTCTTTCTTTCCTCACTCTCTAAATTCTTTCTATTAACTTTCAAGATGTTCGGTACTCGAGTTTGGACATGGGAGGTATTTGTGTTGAAAATTCGAGCATCGAATTTTCTGGTATGTTACAGTGGTATCAGAGCCAATGGTTGAGTAGTAACCTTGGCTCTGTGGTATAACTCGTTAGAGATGGGGTTAATAATACCTAGATTGAGTTTGAGTGTATATACGAGAGAACGTATTTGTAATTTTTATAAAGAAATGTTTAGTATTGTGCTGATTAATCGGTTCAAGTGTTGGGAAACCATATTGAACTAGCAATCGACACGATATTGTTTTATAAAAAGGGTAAATGAAATAATTTTTCCCAAAATATATTTTTATAGAAAAAGTAAATAATTTTCTAATATAGGAATATTGGTTATTCGGTTGTTTTGGTTGATTTGATTGGAATTTAAAATGAAATTGAACTGATTAAAAACCAAATTGGTTAATTGAATTAGATATGAAAACGAAACTTAACGTGGTTAAGTAGAATTAATTTAATAAATGAAATTAAACAAATTAAATTTGGGATTTGGAAATCAGATGGATAATAATGGAAATCAATTGGATATTAATCGATTGATATTTAAATATGTTTAACCAGTAAATGTTAATGTTGAATATAATTCAGATGATTTGGTTGTTTATCATTTGGATGCTCGATTAGGTGGATAAAATTTATTAATAGGTCAATAAAGAAGTTATATGAATTAAAACTAAATCCCAGTATATTGAATTGGGAATAAGATCGGTTATGAAATGAAACTGAATTATAACCCTGGATTGTTACTTGCATTGTAAGTTGAGTTAAGTGCAGATTATAGAAGGCTATGGAGTTGATTTGGGTTATACGGATTGGAAGTACAGATAAAGAGCAGTTGGTTGATTTCTTTAAACTTGGAATTGAGTTGCCCGACAAATAGGTAATCCTTAATGTTATTTATTAGTGATTGATTTTATACTCCTGAGTTGGGTAGCCTTTTGGCTTTTGGTTTTCTTTTGGTGAAGTTGAGGCTTAAGTGGCAGTTGTAGTTGCACCAGTTGAACCACGCAGAGGAGATGCTAGCGAAATTTTTCGAAACTATTTAAAACTTAAAATATTATCGATATTAAGTTCTAATATATTATTTTAAAATAATTGAGTTCAGAGCATTCTTCTTACCTTGTAATTTCGGGGATGAAATTCTTTCAAGGGTGAAAGAATGTAACGTCCTAGATTTTCCTGCCATTTAAATTGGAATATTTGAATCTGTTTTATATATTATGTTGGGAATATAATGAATTTTATATCGAATTTTATTTAATAAAATAGAGATAGACTATATATATTTATAAATTAATTAAAATGAGATCGAAACGCTGCGGTAGTTCGTAATTTTCTGTTTGAACTTTAATTGAATATACAAGATCCGATATAAGTCAGAATTTTCTGAACAAGAAACGTATGAATCGATTTGATTATAGTTTCCTAATGGAAGAGAAAGATGGAGATTTTATATTATAGACTTCAAGTTATGTCCAATTCAAATTTTCAAATAGTCGCTATGGAATTCGTTAATAAATATAAGTTTATTTTATATATATAAAGAATTTATATACCGCTTAAACATAAATTATAGATTATTGGGTTATGAATCTATATCGGTTTATTTTGAAGTTATATAATAATAATAATTTCGGTATATACAATAATATTGGTTCATTTTGATTAACTGAATTGTTTTGGAATTTTAAATATATTTTATCGATATATTATAGGCCATAAAAATGTTTTCTTTTCGAACGACCTCCATTTATGATGAAACAAGTGTTTTTGGAATGCGTACAATTAATTATTGCTATATTTCCAATTTGGAGCCAATCGGAGTTATTTTGTCGGTAGACAAAATTTAAGGGTAAACCGATGAATAAACTGAAATAAAAATTAAGTCCATTTTAGCAAACAGAGTCCGTTTCCAACGAATTAGTTTCATTGGGACCGGAATATCAAGACGTAGCGGTATATCCATTTTTGTCACATTTGGAGATCGTGTTTGTCGGTGCGTATTTAACGGTCATGTTAAATCATTAGTGACTGTGTGAAGTAAAGCCTACCTTACAATATAAACACACTGCATACCCTATACTAGCATGCCACGTTGCACTGTCTCAAATTTTCGCAGACCAACCAACATGCGTCTAAACCTTTTCTGTACGCCTAACCCATGAAGCTTTCTACGCAACAGAAACCAGCATACAGTTATCACATGTTATAACATGCTAACCTATTTGGAAAGGAAAAGGAGAGCTACACATTGTATTTTCGAAAAAGACTAGTGCAGTCTACTTCATATTCTCAGCTACCTATTACTGCCCACATGCACATCAACATCGATTTAATCCTACCAGTCTCATTCAAAAAAAAAATCCACGCAGCTGTCCTCACATGGCAAATCGAATAAAATCATGCAGGCCTAAATTTGAAAAGGAAAACACAATCCAGCTATTCACATGCCTATATATACATACATACTGATCTAAAATCACGATGTCAAAGATTATGGTTCCTTTCTTCTTAAGTTTCAAACTGCTTCAGCTACTCTAAAGCCTACAATTGTACCAACTGAAAGATGACATTGTGCCTATCTTCTCAATGCTTCACCATATATATCGTGCTCATCTCGCAATCAGATACAAACGGAATACTCCATTTATAATTCTGAAGCGTACACTTATATAATCCAAAACATGTGAAAGTATATATGTCACATATATGAAATCAAAACATAAAGACTGAAACCTTTTCAATCCATGAAAGGTATCGTGTCTCCCAAACCCCGACTTAGTAGTTAATGTGTTTAACTAGTGAATTGGAGATGGAGGAGAATTCAACCTGTGGCTGAGATCTGGTGGAGCTCTAATTACTGTGGTGGGAAGAAATGAGTCTAAAATGGTGTGGCCTTAATATTGTTTTCTAGCGAAGACGGTGGGTGTTGGGAGGAGCAACTTCAGGCATAGGAGCCGCTGAGTATGGTGACGGGGTTGGCAGGTCGTGGGGTGCTCCGATGGTACAGGTATGGTGCAATGAAACACTGATGGTTTCGGGTTTTCGGTATGGGGGAGTTGAACAATAAAGCAATGGAATGTTGAAAAATTTGGTGGGAAGAAAGCCTGCGAGTGATGGGCTACATGTATTGTTTTGGCACAGGATGTTAGTGGAGAGAAGACATAGAAAATCCAGAAAGAAAGTGAGATGGTTTTTGTTCAACATGAAGGAGATGGAAATGGTTAGATGGAGTATTAGGATCGAAAGAGGGTAGGAAGACAAACAGTAACACATGGGAGGGTTATTTTGCTGAAAGATGGAAATGAAGATGTAATTGGGATTTTAAGAAGCCTGAATGGATAAAGGGTAGCAGTCAAGTGTGTCGACCGTCAGGTGGTCAGGGAGTTTGCGCAGGGTGAACTGAAGTCGGAGCATGTGAAACCTCAAGCATGGAGGGGTGGTTCGAATGTCAGTAAGGAATTATACCATGAAGGAGGAGCAATGTGGATACTGTAAGTGTTAGAGCCGAATTTAAGAGGCAGCAACAGGAAGTATGTTCGAAGGAACAGGTAACATAAATGGTTTTAACGCCAATTTGTTAAACATATATATATATATATATATATATATATATATATATATAACTGTCTAATTACAATATACGAACCAAATTTTTATTTATCGAATTAATCGGTTTTAGCTTGGCCAATTGGTTAAACATGTATTAACAGTTTAATTTACACGTAAAAGCAGTTTGATTTATATGCGGCTAAGATTTATCTTTTCCTATGGGTTAAGTTTACCCCGAATAGAAGCAGCAATCTAATTTGAAAATGTAATGGATTATTATAATTATAAACTATTAAGTTTCATTTATTAATTAAAGAATTTATTATTTAGTTATAATCCGTATAACGTGAACATAATGGAACAAACAAGCAGTGTTGGGACCGTAGGAACGAACACTACAATCTAGAGCAGGAATGGTCGGAGCTGGGTGTTGCAGATATTTTTAACTAAATTAAACGCTTGTTTAATTTAATTAAAACTGATCGTTCTACCATCAAATGGTATCAAGGTGAGTTTAACTCACTCAGTTTATCCCACTTATATTTTTATAAGTCGGGTTCTCATTTTGTTTGCCATGTTTGCTGTTTTTTGATGATTTGATGACTTGTTGCATATATGTTGAATATTTCTAATATTCATTGATTAAATTAAACGTTTGCTTAATTTAATCGAATTGAATCATTATTTTAATGATTAGATTCCAAACAAGGTAACTTACCTTGTTGGTTATGTTTATAATCATATAAACGTATTAAATAAATAATTTGATGCTTGAATGGACTTTCTAATTATTTGTTGACTGTTATTAGTTAAACTTTTTATTTTTGTTTAACGTGATAATTATATTGTCGTATTGAACTTGAATTAACCCATTGTTATGTAGGGAAGGACAGGTTGGAGTGATCCAACGGATTCTTCAAATATATTGTTTACATTCATATTCTATTATATGAACTTTTTAACTAGTATGATTGAATTATCGTGATCATTGTATTAAAATTCAACATTTGTTTGTTATCAACCAGTGGATGATATTGGTTGAGGCAACGGTTGGCCTAAAAATGAATCATTTTATGAACATTGATTTACAGTCAGATAAACCGATAGAAATAAGGTTATAATAATTTATTTTATAACCAATAATGGATTTTGAAATCTATTTTTATAGATTATTTGAATAAAGGTTTATTAAAAGAAATAAATAATTATTTTTATCTGGTAATTATAAACAGGATACATAAAGCGAATTCTTATGTTAATGAGTTTTATAAGAAATGAGCATAAATTAACCAAAAGGTTAAGGATAGAACAAATTTTTCAAATAACAATTTATTATGATTATTTAATTAGATTGTAAATTTAATTAAAGGAAATTATTTGAAGGGATTAAAGGAAATGACTAATGGAGTTAATTAACGGATTAACCTTATTTTGAGTCGATTAAGTCAATGGTTTTTAAACCAAGATAAATATTAAATAATTTATTAAATCACTAATTATTTTTAATCGATTACTATTATCTGAAAGGAAGATTAATTATTAACGTTGAAGTAAACAAATTGATTTTTGAAAATGTTGAAATTGATTATTATAATTAAAGTGATAAATCTTGAAATCTTGTTCCGTAAATGAAAGTTTATAAAGTCTAAAGCCTTATGTGTAGTTAAATGATGTTGTAAATGAATTTATATTTAATATAAACTCCTACTAAGGATTTTATTGGTCGGATTTCTATAAAATCCAAATTGGGTAATTATAAAGGCAAGTTATAAAGGGATTAATGATTTTAAGAATCGAAACCAGTTCAAAAATAGGATTGGAAATCTTATGGAAGTTAAATGATGCTTAAAAGCCTAAAGACGAGGAAATGGGGATGTTTTTAAATTTAGAAAGCATGATTTTGAAATTGGAAAAGAGTCTTTCAAAAGAAACCAGATGAGGTTATAAACCATGTTAAAAATCGAATGGTAAATAGAAGTGTTGGGATAAGTATTGGAATGACATTTTGTCGATAAACTCACATATATTCCGACGATAAGTATGTTGTCGACTCATGGTCTGAGAGGTAAATAGAATACCCCAACTTAAACGACTTCAGGATTATCCAAGGGTAATGTTAGTTTAGAAACGAGTGTAGTTGAGGGGATTTACAATTCCATAAAGGATATTATATGTTATAATCCACAGTATTATAAGTTAATGATTTGGAAATAAGAATTTGAAAGCGATATTCCAAATGTTGGAAGATTTAGAAATTTAATTAATAAATGTTTAACTTAAGATGCCAAGTGATGTTGTATACTAAACAATGAATCCACTTTATTTTCTATAGATGGTGGTTGTTTATTTTGATAGTTAAATCACCGACTATCAAAAATCTGGTGAAATCGATTGTTGGTACAGAAAGACCGGGATCAAATTTATATTCGGAAACCATTCCGACAAGCAAATACGTAAGCATTGAAGACGTTCAGAAGCTGATCGAGATGGAGCAATTGAATATCGTGGATCTTCATAAGCGAAAGGAATGCTATCGAATTTATCTGACTTGCAACCAGAGGTATTCTGGCGTGATTCGACCATGGTTGATATTTTGCGGATTGTAAGGAGTACTCGCTACTGATCCTTTGGATGCGGTAGGAGGGTGCCTTTGGTTCATTTTGTTCCCAGATGACTTGTATAGACGATTGTCTGGCAGAGTATTTCCAAAGGAATCGCGTACATTGATTTCTTCAAACATACCATAGTTGGTGGCAGAGAGCGTCCGTTCTCTTAGCTTAACAACTAGGGTATTTTTGTGGACATCAATTAGTGATTTCTGGCGGATCTTACGATGTGACATTCAAAGTAAATGGTGGCCAAATGTTCTAAGGGTAAATCCTGACCTCAAGCCTCACAACAGAAAATGATAAAAATCGGGGCGATGTGGGTCGCTCCCATTAGGGTGTATAATCACCTATCTAGAGAAAATCTTTTTCCTTCTTTAACCTATTTCGATGCTGACCCTTTTCGAGAAACGGTGGTTTGACCCCAACTGTTGGTGATATACATTCGATACACTCAAGGGAAATGAATGGTCGGTCATATGTGGGCCGGGTTGCAAAACGTTCTTGTTTAACCTAGTGTATTCCCCTCTAGATATACACTATCGGAAGATGGTTACATACCTTGTCATAGTCGGAATCCAATCTCCAATAAGCACCCGCGGTTTTGATTATATACTATATATGTGGAGCGTGAGATGCAAGTGTTCCGCTAGATTGTTATTTATTTGTATTTAGATACTAGTATAATATCAGAATAAGATATTTTTTTCAAAACTGGTTTGGGTTATAGTAAGGTAAAAACCGTCCGTGTTTACGTGTGTACTAGTCTTACTATTATCTTTTTCTTTCAAAAGGATTTTTCACTTTAAAATCAATATGGATGTTATTTAAACTTAGTGGGTTTCTCACTATGGTTCACCAGACTGACGTGTCGTTTGTAATGCTTACGTTAACCCGGTTTGTAGGTTCAGGCTATCGAATGCTGTGAAATCCAGAGACGAGCTGGGGGAGTTCAGATGTATAGTATTATCTAGTATTATTCCGCTGTGTGTTGTATATGAGGACAGGTTATTATAACTGTTCAGATTGATTAACTATTGTAATCTGATGATTATAAATATAACTTTTCCAAGTTTCAATAAAGATTTATTTCTGTATCATATTTTATTCCGCTGCGATGTGAGACTCTATGTGGTGTTGTTTCTTCTTCTTGTTCTTCTATTCTAATATTTCTTTCTTTCTTTCCTCACCCTTTAATTTCTTTCTATTAACTTTCTGGATGTTTGGTACTCAAGCTTGGACACGGGAGGTATTTGTGTCAAAAAGTCGAGCATCAAAATTTCTGGTAAGTTACAGAAACTATCGTTAATCGTATGACGACCAACCTTGCAATATGCCAAGGGCTAATGGTAACCCCAGTTCTAGCATAAACTCTATACGCCTTTCAACGATACGTATGTTTGTCCAACCTTGACAACTAGGCCTTTCAACGTTACCCAAGGTACTCGACCAACGGTCTTTTAGGTGCCCTTACTATACCCCTACTTCGAGCCTTCTAGAACTTACGACAACGATAACTTCTTAGCCTTCACATCTCTAGTCATTCAACCTTGACAATTTTTCATAACTCGAGTAACCTTCTCGAGTAACCCTTATTCACCATCTCCAACTCACAACCTTTGAGTTTCCATCGCATTCGTTGCATTACGATGGTCAAATGACAAATCACTATAGCAAATTGCTATAGCATCGATCCAAAATCACTATAGCGCCGATCCGATCCGAACACTACGTCCCGATCCGATCCAAAGCACTATAGCCCGATCCGATCCAAAACATTGTAGCCCGATCCGATCCAAAACAATGTAGCCCGATCCAAAATCACTGCAGTGTCGATCCGAAATCACTGCAGCGCCGATCCGATCCAAATATAGTAGCCCGATCCGATCCAAACACTGTAGCGTCGATTCAAAATCCTAATTTGACCAAATCCATCTGAGAAAACACTTTGGCTTCGTGAAGCTAATCCAACAAGTCATCAATCCTCGGTAATGGATACTTGTACTTCTTAGTCATCACCTTGTTTAGCTCACGATAGTCCACACATAATCTCATCGAGCCATCAATCTTGGTTGCAAACACGTCTAGTGCACCCTACTCAAAAACACTTCTCCGAATGAATCCTTTTCCCAAAAGGTCACGAATTTTCTCCTCTAACTCTCGTTGTTCCTTAAGCACCATCCGCCTAAGCGGCATAACGATTGGTCTAGCACCCTCGACCAAATCGATCCTAAACTTGATCTCATGATGCGACGGAAAACCTTTAACCTCATCAAAGACATCCTCATACTCATTAGCGATCAACGCAGATGTCAAGTCTTCCTATGGAATCACATGCGGATATAGATAGCTCACAAAGACACAATCTTCGGTATTACATCAAATCAAAACCTTTCGCCCTTCCACATCCCCGACCCTCACCTCTGGCTTCTCGCAATTCACTCTTGCTTCATACCTCCTAAGCCAATACATACGCAAGATAATCCCAAACCCAGTGAAGTTAAGACCAAAGCAATCATACACAAAAGAGCAACCATGATTCGACAACACTACACCATGACACAACATGAACAAAATGGATGAACCCCCAATTGGATTAGTCACGATCAATAGTCTACCATAAATCTTGGGTTCCAAACCCAAGCGGCACACAAGTCATTGCAAATGAAAGAATGCGATGCTTTAATATCGAGCAACACACGAACTGCATTAATTGAAAGAGTACCTTGAATGACGACACCCTTTCCCTTCTCCTCTACAGTAGGAGCTCTTGAAGAAGATGGTATAGCTTCTAAAGAATATGCCTTCACATCATGCTTGCTCTTAGTTGATTCTGGATAGTCTTTCTTCTCATGCCCAGGCTTTCCACACTTGAAACACTTCTTCTCAGCTTTGGGATTCTTGCACTCATTCGAGTAGTGACCCTTCTGTTGGCAGTTAAAGCAAACCATCTCACTCTTAGGCTTCTTCTGGCCATCATTTCCTTTCTGCTATTGCTTCTTCCTCTTCTTATTATTACCACCATGCTATGGTTTCTGAACTTCCTTGGTTGCAGCGACAACATTTGCTTCCCAAGGAAACAAGCTGCCATGGCAAACAGATTTTTCCACAATCTTCTCAAATGGATAGTCAAGATGATCCACCAACGACCTTCCAATATTGGTATCTAGACTCATGACAAACTTCTCATTTTTCTGATAGGGTGTGTCAATGTATGAACGAGCATATCTAGACAAGGCTTCGAAATCAGAAACATAATCAAGCACAGAACGACCGTTCTGTTTCAGCTCTACGAACTTCTTGAACAAAGCAGACTTTTGAGCAGTGGACATAAACTTCATCTCGAATTTAACTTGGAACTACTCCCATGAAATCTCTTCCTGTGGAGTCCTAAGGGTAACAGAATTCAACCACTCCATTGCCCTGCCTTGCAACTACCTTGACGCAAGCTTTCTCTTAGTTGCATCATCCAATCCTAAGTCTCCAAAAATACGGACACAAGAATCCATCCACCTCTGAACCTCTTCAGCTGGCTCAATTCCTTTGAATGGTTTTCCTCTTAGAGATGTATAATCTTAGCACAACTTTGCAAAAACCACAACGCTAGGCAACTGAACACCTACATCTACCGTGGTTGCCACTGGAGCGGATACCCTTCGCATGAATGCTTCCATCATAGCCTCAAATATGGCTGGGTAATCTGGTGCACCGCCATTACCCCCTCTAGCCACAACCCCCTCCCTATTAGTATGTCTTGTAGTTCATAGACTCATTCTAAATTTGCACATTAGAATGATAAGCCACTTACAAGAAAAGCTGCTAAAGAAGTACAAACGCTACTATACTATATACACTATATAGTGTTCATCAAATTGAAATCTACAAATACGTCTCTTATACGTAATTACGTCTTCAAATTTTGGCTAAAATCGATAACCAGAACTCTGATACCAAATGTGACGACCTCCCATAATCCCAGCACTAAACAAGAGGAATAATGCGCTAAAAGTCGTGCCAGACAACCATGGACGATCATTAAGATATGATAACACAAATGGATCTTGTCGTATCTCACATCGAAAGGGTAAAATATAATAGAACATATACAACTGGTATTTATAGTGAAGCAGAAAACACCAAACTTTCTTAACAGCTAGAAAGTAATATCCATACACTTGGGTTACAACAGTAGTGTTTGTACAAATTTGCCTCACTACAGCACTCAGAGAAGAATAAAAAATAGCGCAAATACAAATACTATATAATAAGAAGATAATATGACAGCCTTCTGCTCGCCTACAAACTGCAACATCATTTTTACTAAGCTATCACCTACCACCTAGTCTGCCCATCCAATAATCAGATGAACAACCCAAGGTAGTAAGAGAGAAACATAAAACTTTGAGTAAGACAACAGTCTTAGTGAGTGATAAAACAACTATCTATCATCATCATTAAAGTGCATGAGAATGGGTAAATAAACAAACTAATCTACCAACAACACCAGAGAAGAACTCAACCTCGTCTTCCCCACATCGGACAGTGATAGCATTTACAAACCATTCAACCAAAGGAGTAACAGTTCATTCATGGAAATAAAACAATCAGTGATAACACTTATAGCATCCAAATTATATATCTCACGTAAACCATCCTAATCGAACTCGACATCCCCAGGAATGAGCCCCAAAGGTCTTAACCAATATCGGACAAGCACCCAAGAAACATCTGCTCCGAGGTTGGACAATTTACGTGAGATAGTGCAAACAAGACAACTAATCATCCATGACAGACTCCGACTATCACCGCCAATCCTGCTTCGAAACCATCGTTAATCGTATGACGACCAACCTTGCCATATGTCAAGGGCTAATGGTAATATTAGTTCTATCAATAACTCCATACGCCTTTCAACGATACGTATGTTTGTCCAACCTTGACAACTAGGCCTTTCAACGTTACCCAGGGTACTCGACCAGCAACCTTCCGGTCTTTTAGGTGCCCCTATTATACCCCTGCTTCGAGGCTGCTAGAATTTACGACAATGATAACTTCTCGGCCTTCACATCTCTAGTCATCCAACCTTGAAGACTTTTCATAACTCGAGTAAGCTTCTCGAGTAACCCTTATTCACCATCTCCAACTCACAACCTTTGAGTTGTCATCACGTTCGTTGCATTACGATGGTCAAATGACAAATCACTATAGCAAATCATCGTAGCATCGACCGAAATCACTGTAGGGTTGATCCGAAATCACTGTAGCGCTGATCCGATCCAAACACTATAGCCCGATCTATCCAAAGCACCATAGCCCGATCCGATCCAAAACACTGTAGCCCGATTCGATATCACTGTAGCATCAATACGAAATCACTACAACGACGATCCAATCCAAACACTATAGCCCGATCCGATCCAAAACACTGTAGTCCTATTCGATCTAGAAAAATGTAGCATTGACCCGAAATCCTGATTTGGCCAAAATTTCGCCAAACGATTATATCGAAGAAATCAACTTATCCAGTCCATCCAATACAACCATAAGCATGTTATGAAATAGCTAATAACATGAAAATAACGATTTCCATCAAAATTATGCAAACTTTACCAAAATCATGATAAATGAACATAGAACGAAAATACGGATCTAACTTGCATAAACTTATGAAATAGCATAGAAATTACCGGTTTTAAGTTGCTAAATTAGACCTTATGGCGATTCATATGAAACTAAACTTACCATGATGTCGATCTAAGGAAAACAATTTAAAAATGATAAAGTTAAGATCATAGAATTCATATACTTGATTGAATCCGTGTGAGAGATGCATATCACTCACCAATTCTCCAAATCAAAGCAAAATCGGTGAAATTAGATTCCGAACAGTGAAGAACTTGATCCAAATCCTTCGATTTGATGAACTCTCACTTCAAATGATGTAGATCTAGCTTCAAATGGTGTAGATCTATGATTCCCTTCCTTAGATCTCGATTCTGATGGTAGAAAGGTGTTAGAGGAAGAAGGAACACAAGGCCACCAAATGAGAGAATCGAGAAAGTAAACTATTCTCCGTACCTCTCACCCCCTATTTATAGCTTTCCACCAGCCCACTAATGGGCCTCCCCAAATCAACCAATTTTGGCTTACCAAACCTGAACAGGCAACCGTTAAACCTTAAAACAACGATTCCTCCCATACCCCTGAGCCAAATCTCTAATGTGACCACCTTACGGAAAGGGAAACATCATTTCCTTTCTAATGGCTTTGGTTTCAACGCCTGATTCAACCTGGGTCAAAAGTTATTCACTGTACAAAACTGACAAGGTCAAAATGGTCACAAACAAACTTAAAAAAAATTATAGGCATTTCTCACATCCCCATAAACAACATATTACAATATGAGAATGATCCAACCCTCAGGGAATAAAATAACAATATTTTACGATCTTCCGATACGTAAAAATGCAGGTTGTTACACTTGCTCTTTAGATATACTCCAATTTCTTATGTCTCTTTTTACTGTCTCCTCCCATGTCATTTAGGTTGACCCCTACCTCTCTTTGGGCCTTCATCACGGCCTATAATTCCAACACGCACAGGCGTATCGTGCGGTCTTCTTTGGAGATGTCCGAACCATCTCAAGCGGTGTTGGACTAACTTCCCTTCCACAGGTGCAACTCTAAGTTTGTCCTGAATATCATCATTTCTAATCCGATCTCGTCTAGTTTTCCCACAGCTCCAATGCAACATACGCATCTCTGGTACACTTATCTTTTGGACATCCTGCCTTTTAGTAGGCAAACATTCTACATCATATAACATCGCAGGCCCGATTGTTGTTATGTAGAACTTTACTTTAAGCTTAGGAGAAATCTTCCTATCATAGAGAATGCCAGATGCTAGTTGTCATTTAGCCTATCCTGCTTGAATTCTAAAACTAACAAACCTATCAATCTCCCCATCAAACTACAACACAGATCCTAAATATCGGAAGGACTCCTTCTTAGGTAGTGCTTGACTGGCTATAGCGACCTCTCTGTCATCTGAACTAACACTGCTAAACTCACACTTCATATACTTACTTTTAGCTATGCTAAGTCTGAAACCCTTCGATTCCAAGGTCTCCCTCCATAAATCCATTTGTCTATTAATCCCTATTTAACTTTCATCAATCAACACAACATCATCAGCAAGGAGCATACACTAAGGGATCTCCTTTTGTATACCTTTTGTGATTTCATCCATCACTAATGCAAAAATGTAGGGGCTCAAAGCCGAACCTTGATGTAACCCTATGTTGATGGGATAGTCACTAGTCTCACCATCGCATGCCCTAACACTAGTCACAACCCCCTCGTACATATCCTTGATAAGGTTAATGTACTTTGATGGAACCCTCTTCCTTTCTAGCACCCACCACTTAACCTTTCCTGGTGCTCCTTCATAAGCTATCTCCAAATCAATAAAAACCATATGAAGATCTTTTCTTCTGCTCCCTGCATCTCTCCATATGTTTACTAATTAAGAAAATCTCCTCAATGGTTGACCTTCCAAGCATGAAACCAAATTGATTTCTAGAGACACTTGTCAACCTCCTCAAATGGTGTTCGCAAACCCCGTCCTAAAGCTTCATGTATGATTTATAAGCTTAATTTCTCTGTAGTTTGTGCAATTTGAATATCTCCTTCATTCTTGAAGGTTGGAACTAAAATGCTTCTCCTCCACTCATTTGGAATCTTGTTTGATTTGAAAATATTATTAAACCACTTAGTTAGCAAGGTTATCCCTGCATCTCCAAAGCATCTCCACACCTCAATAGGGATGTCATAAGGCCCTACTGCCTTGCCTGTTTTCATCCGTTTCAATGCCCCCTTTACCTTAGCCTCTTGTATTCTCCTAACAAAATATCTATTGGTGACGTTGGCAGAGTCTTTCAACTTGACCAAGAATCTATCACTTTCTTCGTTGAAACGCTTATCAAATTATGATTTCCATCTAATTTTTATCTTGTCGTCCTTCACCAAAAATCTATCGTTCTCGTCCTTAATGCATTTAACCTGGTTGAAGTCCCTTGTCCTCCTCTTGCATATCTTGGCTATTTTGTAGATGTCTGTTTCACCCTCCTTCGTATTCAACCTTTGAAACAAATTTTCATATGCTCGACCCCTTGCTTCACTCAGCGCTCTCTTTATTGTCTTCTTTTCCACTTTATAATTGTGCATGTTGTCCTCGCTTCTATGATGGTGCATGCATTTGTAGCGTTCCTTCTTCTCCTTGATAGCCTTTTGCACATCGTTGTTCCACCACCACGAATCCTTGGGTCCTCGCTTATTTCCTCTTGTTATCCTAAACACCTCGTAGCCACTTTCCCAATACAAGTTACCATCTCATTCCACACGACATTTGCTTCTCCATCCACATTCCATGTCCCTTCTCCCATCACTCTGTATTTAAACACTCGTAAGGCGTATCCTTTGAGTTTCCACCATTTCGTTCTACTAATCTTCATTCTCTTATCCTTCACCACCCGAAGATGAAACATGCATACCAAGAGCTGATGTTGTGAGACGACACATTCTCCAGGTATGACCTTGCAATCAACACAATCTTGTTTATTGTCTCTTCTAGTTATGGAAAAGTCAATCTGGCTAGAATATTGGCCACTATTGCAGGTGATCATATGTGATTGTCTCTTTCTAAAGAAGGTATTAACAATCATGAGATCATACGAAAACGCGAAATTCAATATTTCTTCACCTTCTTGGTTCCTACTGCCAAAACAAAAACCACCATGCACTCTCTCAAACCCCCCGCTAGATGAGCCAACATGGCCATTGAAGTCTCCTCTTATAAAAAGTTTCTCGCTATTAGGAACATCTCTGACCATGACCTCCAAGTCTTCCCAGAACTTCCTTATAGCTTCTTCACTTAGGCCTACCTATAGGGAATATGCACTAATGAGATTCGGAACTGCATCACCAATTACTAGCTTAACTAGGATGATCCTGTCCCCTCGTCTTTTAATGTCAACCATTTCATTCTTAAGGTTATTGTCAATCAATATGCATGCCCCGTACTTGTAATGTACTTCTCCTATGTACCACAATTTGAAACTAGTGTTCTTTACCTTCTGACCTATCCATTTAGTCTCTTGAACGGACAAGATGTTTACACGTCTCTTAATCATAGTGTTAACTATCCCTCTTAAGTTTCATGTTAAGGCCTGGCATTCCAACTACCTAACCCAACTCTAATATCGTCGATTAGCTTCCTTGTCCCTCGCACCAGCCGATAAAGATGCAAAGACCCTTGCTTATTTATCACTACACCAGGGCGTCGATGTAGCATGTCACTAAGAGAGTGGCGACTCAACCCTTGCATATTTCACTGAAGAATTTAATATTAAATAAAATGTAAATTATAAATTGAACCAACTTAAAGGGAATTAAATAAAGTCAAATTCTAAGCTGAAATAAAAGGAATTAAGTCGTAAAGTGAATTTGAAATTTGAAGTTTGATTTAATCCAATGAAAATGATTTGAACCTAAGTCAAATAGATAAAACTTGATGAAATGGAAATTTATTTAATTCGAAAGAAATGAATTTTGACAATAATGAATTTTAACAATTAAATGAAAAGGAAATGTTGTGTGTATATATTTACATATACATATACATATACATATACATATAGATATATATATATATATATATATATATATATGTATATATATATATATATGAAACAAGTAATTGGAATATATAAATTGAGTAACTTAAACAAAACTTGACATGAACTAAAAATGAATGTTGAATGGAAACAAATCAAAATAGATGAATCGAATATAGTCAATGTAATTAAACTAAATGGGAATAACTTGAATATAAATCAATTATATGCAAATAAATAAATGATATTAATAATGAAAATAGGTATTTGAATGTTAGCATTAAAAGTAAGTGAAATAAACATTATTAAAATGAATGATGTTAATAAAAATGAATGTGTCATGAAATAATGAAAATCAACGTAGTAAACTGAATCTAAATAAGCTCAATGACAAAAAAAATTGAATGTTAATGAAAAGAATATTTATTTGTATGTAACATTTTACTTTATTTAGTTACATATGCTTTTGTCGTTAACATACCATGCTTGTTTATATTATTTATTGTTTACGCTATGTATGTTATGTTTGCTTTATTATGCATGATTTCCATTTGTTCGTTGAGTATTTAGCAGGTAGCAAGGGCGTCTGCTTCACATATACAGTTCGCTTTAGCTCTATTTTGATAAATTATAAGCTAAATTGTTCACAATGCTAATAAAAGGTACGTATCTCGAATTACATATCGTACTTGGGTTATATATATTATTTCCCCATGGTTTGGGATGCCTCATCACTGAGATGAGATGTATATTGATACATTATATAAATTGTAAATTTTCGGAATGAGTCGTGCAAAGGAAATGTTGCTAAAATTCCGTAATTTCGGGAGTTAGAAAAAATTCAAGACATTACAAATTTTATAACTTATGTCTTATTAATAAGTTTAAGAACTATGTAAAGGCTTTATAAGTCATAGTATTTTATTTAAATTATATCTTAGTACAATTCTTAACATTGTTCCTTTTTGAGACGAAAAGTTTTGAGTGGATGAGAGTGTAACGGCTTGGTAATAAAAATGTTTTAAACTAATATAATTAACTAAATTTTTGCTTAAAATGTGAATTGGCGATTAAATATTAAATTAAAACCGCTTCAATAATATTTGTTGACTCTGTTTAGTTAATAAATATTGATTATAAATCCACTATATAAATTTATAAGTCATAAAGAATAGTTGGGTTTGAATTTATAACTGAATCATATTATAAAATAATATGAAAATATCATTTTTTGGCAAATAGTCTCGGTATCCAACGAAATCAATTTCATCGGATCCGTAATTGTAATTTGTTATAATATTTCAAATTTCATACCGATCGAATCTTCCATGTGATCATACGAGCTTGAAACGCTTGGCGGGAATTTAAGTGAACAAGATAAGAAAAAAAATTTGTATACAACACATATTATGTCTAAAATACACACAGGATCCTTTTCATTTTAAGTGTAACAAAATCGTTACTCTTCTTATCTTACTTTTCTTCCATCTCTAAAGAAAAAAAAACCACATTCTCGGTATACTTCCAAAATTTGTCTCCTCCAAATTAATTTCTTCACCGAAATTACAGCTAGCCTCAAGTGCATCACTATCGCCCCTCACAGAGCCGCCACCCCACTCAAACACTCCACCCTCGTGGGCCCCATGATATGTCACCTTACCAAGATTTTTTCCTTACCCTCAATCGCATAAAACTGAGAACCAGATCACAGCTCTTCCATGCGCCTTAGATCCAAACCCGACGAGTGACCAAAACCCACGAGCCTTTTGCCTTGATCCTTCGTTTACTCGTTGAGGCTACTATTAACTAAAAAGATTCATTCTTTGATCCATGTTTTAGGTCTTTCGCCAAACCTAACAGATGATATGTAAGTATGTAACTGAATCAATTTTGTAGTCGATTAAGGAAGTTCTGGCCTCTGATTTTTTGAGCATCCTCCAACCATAGGTCCACTTTCACTAAGACTAAGGTAGATATGAGTGTAAAGATTCCAAGCTTTTTATTTACCACGACATTTGGATATAATTGCAAAATTCTCTTCGAGCAAGGAGCCTATGCACATAGCTTTCCTATGTGTGAATGTGGTTATCGTGCGTGTTCGGATGCCATGTTCATCTTTCCAATCTAGGAATTGTGAGTTTTCTCTCACTTGCGACTATGTTTTGTCGCAAGTTTGTCGATTCATTGGAAATGTTAATAATATTGACATCAATTATTAATCATACGATATTAATTGCTATTTGTGTGAAATAATAATGTTTACTACATGATTGTATGATTATGTGTGATTGGTTGTTTAATTAAATCGTTTGTTATTTTATATCATCCTTGAAATCACATATCAAGTTCCTTGTAGATTTAGAAAAAAATCACTATTGAGTTGAAACTATACATACTCGAACGACTGTATAAATTAAGAAAGTAAAAATGAATCAATTTGAGATGCAGGTTGAAATGATATATACCCGTGATTCGAATATTTTCAAAAAGGATTGATACGATAAATATTTTTATAACTTGTCCATATGATAGAAAATTATATGCGGATACCATAGTCAGCATAAATTATTTTTGATTTTTTTAAAGTATGTATCTATTTTGAAATTTAATTTGAATATTTTGTTTAAATTCGTATTTGAAATATTTTAACTTGAATTTATGAATTTGAGAAAAAGTTGATATAATGAAAGAATCTAAAATGATTTTTCTAAATTGCATTTGTAGTTTGAAGATGATATTCGTTTCAATAATTCTATAAGTGTGTTTTTGAAACACCCCACCCTCCATTAAGGTCACTCACAAAGGGAATGGCTTAACTTTGGTGGTGGTTTGTGAGTAAAAGTCATAGATAAAACACAAGACATATATATATATATAAGCAACGGAAAACAACAGACTTTTTATTTCATAAATATGTGTTCATACAAAACATTTCCATAACTGTCACATAATAACTTCCAAAACATTACATCATCATTTCTATCTTGGTTATTAAATAAAGAAGCATAAAAACGTAATTAAAACTGCATAAATCCCCATAGAATGTGTCCAACAGCCATAGCCAAGGAAAGAGAGTCCAAACCGTACATCTACTATCTTGAAGCTTGCAAAGAGTCTGATTAAGCTAGGTTGTTTCCTCCTTGTGGACCTGGGGGGGGGAACGAAAGAAAAGAAGACGAAAGAAAATAGGGTCAGACATAAAGCCTGGTAAGTCTAGTGACTCTTCAGTATGAGAATAAGAAAAAGGACATGATAAGTATAAACTGGAAATAGGAAAGTAACATGAACTAAGGTAAAGCAGTTTGAATCGAATATACTATCACACCCCCACACTATATCTCTGCACCTACTTGCATTGTCTCAACTGGCACCCCATGATCGAGGTGAAGTGATCCCCTTTCTCTAAAGATCGGCTCCTACTTGCATAATCATCTGTGTCTTACGGCCCCCAAATATTGTAGACACCAATGCTGGCCCCACCATGGGGTGTATCAAGTCCCATGGTGGCGACCCGACACAATCCTTAGAATGCATAGGTTATACTACTGGTGCCCCCAGTGCCCTGTTTGTCTACTCCGAAGTGTGTGCATGCCCGCACTCTTTTAGAACCCGCACTATTGCACCCACCGTCGTCGCTTTTGACCGCTTACAATCAGCCCAGTAATCGTGCCCCACCCTGCCTAGTTTCAGGGTACCATGACACCTAATTGGGTTACTGCTGAAATGGGTCCCTGTTACTAGGGTTTTCTAGTCAAACATGTTAAGCGGTTAAGTTTCTGTATTTACCTAACCCCACCCATCAGTTTAATTAACATGTTGAATTGGTTAAGTGTTTTAGTTAACTTAACCCTACCATCCTGACTTGCCTGTCCTTAGCTATTTAAAGAACCGACCACTCACATTAGACAGATATTGTTACGGTTACTGATGTGTCGGTCGGTTCCATGCAGGTTTACACCGTAATTCAGTCTAACCTCGGGTCCTTATTGGGCTCAATGCTTAACCACCCACATTGGATAGGTATTGTTGTGACTACTGGACAACCGTGCGGGTCCAGGTAGGTTTACATCACAACTCAATCCAACCTCGTGTTAAGCATATTCGTATTTTATAAATTTTCATATTTGTCTTTATTACTTGTTATATGTAAATTTGTCAACTATTAAATGTTGTGGCCCACTTTCTAAGTTTAACATTCATGGTATAAGAATTTATACCATTCAAGTGCCACCAATTTTGGCATGTGACAAACATGCCAATTTCATATATTTTTATGTCAAGTTTTCTATAACTACCAATTTTCCCAACGTTACCCTGTCTAATTATTAGGCTAACAATCTTAGCCTAATTTTCGTTTGCATGGTTTTTAACATATAATATTAAGCTAAAAACTTAGCCTAATTTAGCGCACACAAAATTGGCATGAGGGAATTCATAAACATAAACATGACATAGGTGTAAACTTGGCATTATTGGCATAGTCAATATGAACATCATAGGTGTGAACTTGCAAAATAGTCAACATGAATGTCATAGGTGTGAACTTGCAACATAGGCTAAATCAACTTACATACTTATGAACTTGCATTGAAATAGGGGTCTAACCGAATAGGTGTCACATGAATTAACATTTGATTTAGACAACATAAGCCTAAACATGTTTAGATCTAGGCATAACATCGAGCATCACTAGCATATGACAAGTATGTATAATTTCATCGCAAGTGTGAGCAAGATCCAACCATGTTTACTACTATAACATGAAACTTGTATTAAAAACGGATCTTGGCATGGATCCAATTATGAACTTGCAACTTTTGTATAAACATATAAGCATGTATATGAACTTAATCATTTAGGCATAGAGGTTTTAGCATATATATACATGAAATCTTAATCGCATACAACCTATATAATCACATAAACATATAGTTGTAGATTACAACATGAACTATACAACTTGCATGTGATTCTAAATGTACAATAGGATCAATATCAACTCAACTATACCACAATCATTTCAATACATAGATATGAATTAACATTTTTATTACACAATAACACAATTTCATTTCCATTTTACATCGAATCAAATCCTAATTTTTACTCACATCAGAAAAATCACTATACTTACAACAAACGACGGTCTTGTTTTCTGATTTCTGAGTTCTGGATTTGAATTGCTTTCCTTTGGGTAGACAAACGTATTTTTGATTCTTGTTTTAACTTTAATTTGGCTCGTCTCTAAGCTTTTCTACAAGTGGTGGCTCCTCTCAGTTTTCTTCCGACAGCATGACTGGGTAGCTCGACCCCCAGGTCGACCCTATGGTCGACCTGGTTACCCAGGTCGACCCCCAGGTCGACCTGGTGCCTGGGCGGGAATTTTCCCGCCCTGCCCAGTTTGGGTCTATTTTTCGAATTTTGAACTTCGTTTGAACTGTTTGAAATTTAAATTTGAATTTTGAAACTTTCGGAGGTCATAACTCCTTCATACGGAGTCTGAATGAAGCGACCCGAACTTCCCCGGTCTCCGAAGAGATGATAAAGAACGAATTATTGTGAGGACAAGACAAAATAGAACGCAAACAGAAGAACATTTCATTGCTATTACAACAATTCCATCAGAATACAAGAATATACAGAGTATAAATGAATAAATTACATTCAAAAAATATCAGAGATAACAATAAATTACATAGCAGCGGAAAATAATACAAAGCACAACTGAAGGTGATATACGGATACAGAGCTTTCCGGATATCATTCCAGCTGTAAACCAGGATCCTGTGAATATAAATCTGCAAAACCAAAACTACTAGCTGCCCATGCGGAAAATAGGGGCACCCAGAGTTTAGGTTAAAACAATAAACTCCAGGTCAGTCATGTGACTGGTGTGAGAACTAAAACAGTTATTTAAAACTTTATTTTAAAAGAGTAATTCAAGGGACCACGCCGTATAACACGGAACGGGTTTCCTCCCAAGAATACCAGTGCATATCAATAAACAACGCAATGCTTTTTCGAAAAATGAAGCTATTATAAGACCCAGGTCCCATCACACAATGCAACGCAAGCCGGAGGATAGGGTTTTCCCTTATAATAGCCAAACATGCTTGGTACGTTTTAAACAAATCATTTGATACTATAATAAGTGCGTAGTGTCAAAACAGTTTCAATCATAAATATAAATCATAGACGACATGGGTACCATATACCATGTCGCAATACTAGTTCTACAATTAAAACCGCAATACACGTATTGGAAATTGGATTTCCGTCATGAGTCGAGGCAAGGGGAAAGATCCTCTCCGCGCTCGAGACACTCTAGCAAATACCTCAGGGCTATGCACTCTGGGCAACCCTGGATTCGACTGGGCCGGTCCTCACTTACGTTAGAGGATTAGTTATTCCTGAACACACGTTTCCCGGTCCTTACAGACCTATAATCGAGGCGCCTCATTCCAACAACCACAAAGGTGAAAAGTATATAAATGTCAGGGCTGGTAAGTCACTGACACCACCATAGCTAGAAAGAAACTTCGTGCTCTCCCAGCGGTCTGTATCCCATTTTTAACTCATACCGAGGTGTGAGGCTCGCGAATTCACGTTATACACAAAGCTACGCCACAAAGGCCGTGCTTTTATCATCAACCACAAGACTTTGCTTTTCAACAGAAGCCTTGATCATTGCATCTTAGCGTGCCACACAGGCAGTTCATGCCATGCGATTGATATCTATCGATATATAACCTCTAAGCTCGTACGTCTCAGAGAAGGGCGTTAAGCAAGAGAATAAATTCTCCGCCGCCAAACAGATATATATTTAACAGAAATCAACCAACACAGAATAAAATCCAATGTCAGACACACAATCCATTTACAAGTTCGTTCTGGGTCTGAACGAAACCGGAGGCACTTTCCTCGCATATCCATCGATCTCCAAGTACGTCTGGACGACCACCAACTATTTCCATCCTCTTGGGTGTACAGCCCAATCAGGATCATCAGTAATTATCCAAACGATGTGAAGACTTCCGGTCTTCAACCCCCGTCTTCATCTTCGACATATCGTCGAATCGGTTATTCAGAATGGGTATAAACCCGGACTTTCCGAACAACCCGCGTATATTAAAAACAAATGTAACACAAACACAACATACGCCTCATTCCAATTCATTAGTCACTAACCGTAAATCAGTAAGAGAGCAATCCCCCAAATATTAACCCCGAAGGCCGAAACCAACATCAGATCAATACCCAGGAAACCATTCTTCTTAACTAACCTTCAGCTAGTTTCTAAATTTCAATTCTTAGGGAAAGGTTCCCATTAATTTTATCCAAGATAAATTCTTTAAAATTTATCCTTTAATCTTCCTTTGGATGTCATTTTAAACCAAATTATGGTTTTTCTAAACTAGTCGAGATTAGCGAACCACACCGAAGTAATTATTTATTTTATTTCCCAATCCCAACCTATTCATCCCATGAAGCAAAACTGGTAATACTCCATACCTAACACCACAGTATTGTCGGTAAAATTAATTACCATTTCATGTTCAAATCTAATTAAAGATTTAACTATCGCTTTGGAGCAAAACCGGTGATACTCCATTCTCGCTCAATTCCTAAATTTGATAATTTAGATTATCAATTCACATTTCAATCTAATTGCAGATTCATTAAAACTCCTTTTACTGGGTTACAGAACTAATGTCATTTAAAACACAGTTCACGACTAAACCCAAATCGCATTCTATTTATTATCGGGTTAAAGAACTAGTGTTATTTAAAACACCGTTCACAATAAACCCACAAATCAATTCTAATTCAATTCAAATCAAATATATTAGGAATTCCGATTATTTAAAACCCTTTTTTAAATCTACTTTATTTATTTAAAAATAATTGGGTTTTAAATTTAGTTCAAACTAGTTCATTTTGATAAAAAACTATTTTTATCTTTTCAAATATGGAGTTTTTCATCCCAACTTTTCCCAAATCATTTCTTATGATTTTACACAAATTAGTACTATTTTTAATAATTTTATCAAGGCCCGTACAGTCGATTTCCATCAACGGCCATCGAACTGCACCTATAACGACCTTTTCCGAATTTGATTTGGATGTATCTCCAAATCCAACCGTTAGATTTCAAATTTCTAATATTCGTTAGAAAGCTCTTTTCGATACGAACCCAACGGTTCCGGTTTTAGGAGAATCCGACGGTTGGATCTCCCGTAATGTCCGTTTGAAATAAATGGTCGAAATTCACGAACTACCGCGGCGCGGCGCGTTCTATTCAGGCCATTATATATATATATATATATATATATATATATATATATATATATATATATATATATATATATATATATATAGTCGATTTCCATTCAGAACGAATTTTATAAATAGTTTTGAATTCGTTTCAAAAACAATTTCAACTCCCATCTCAATTCAAATCAAAATTGAATCTTTCCTTATAAATTCGTTTTAAAATTCATTTCCATTCAATTCAAGTTTCAATTCAATTTGAATTCATTCCACTTCGTTTTAAATTCAATTTGAATTCGTTTTCAATTCGATTCAATTCAAAGTGGTTTTCTATTCGATTCATTTCGAAATCACTTTATATTCTATTCATTTCGAAATCACTTTATATTCAATTCATTTCGAAATCACTTTATATTCAATTCATTTCGAAATCACTTTATATCCAATTCATTTCGAAATCACTTTATATTCAATTCATTTCGAAATCACTTTACAATATTCATTTTAAAATGAATAAAATCGATATAAATATCGTTCACGTCAAAATGGCGTCAGTCTAATCAACACGGCTTCATATAATTCTATTTTCAAATATTCTATTTCAAATATTTCTTTTTCAAATATTTCTATTTCAAAATATTTCTATTATCAAAATGTTTCGTCCAACACATGACTAATCTCAACGGATGAGTACGGTCAACACATGAACCTTTATATAATATTGATAAAGATGTAAATTTTATTATTAAAATATTTCGTTCAACACATGACTAATCTCAACGGATGAGTACAGTCAACACTTGAACCTTTATATTATATTGATAAAGATGTAAATTTTATTATTAAAATATTTCGTTCAACACATGACTAATCTCAACGGATGAGTACAGTCAACACATGAACCTTCATATTATATTGATAAAGATGTAAATTTTATTATTAAAATATTTCGTTCAACACATGACTAATCTCAACGGATGAGTACAGTCAACACTTGAACCTTTATATTATATTGATAAAGATGTAAATTTTATTATTAAAATATTTCGTTCAACACATGAACCTTTGTATTATATTATTCTTTATCTTCTAAATTGGAATGAGGCCCAATCAATCACCATATAAAGTTAATTATATGGATTTTCACACATCACACGTATATAATAGCATTGAAAAATAATCAACCATCAACCAAAGTGCACTACACTGTATAAGCATCAAATATAGATATCTAACGCTTATAACAGCCTGTCAATCAATCGATCGACACATTTAATCAATCAGGATGAGTGAACTTCAAATTTCATCCCAACACCCGTGTGGGGTTTCAAATCAACAAACACAGATTTTTATTCGTGCAGTTGGGCGATGTGTAAAATTTATCGACCCAATCAATGTCCTTCAAATAGGTGTACATAAACAAACCGTCCGGTTTGTAAATGAATATTTATTTATTCACATTCACGTTAAAAATTATATTTTTAACGACAAAACATTTTATTTTAACTTATGAATTTCTATTTAGTTCATTCTTTAAATAAAATGATATTTTTATTTTTCTAACTTATTTTAGAAAATTTCAGCGGCATAACGGCACGATACTAGAAACGGGACGAGGCCTAGCCTTATCCCCGGTCTAGTGAAGGCCCACGCCATTCACACATCAATCAAATCCATTCAATTTCACCAAACAATTCAATTCAATCAAATAATCTAACTAATTTTTGCAATCAAACAAACAAGTCCATGGTCTGTGGACGAATGTGTCGGGTGCTACTAAACACCGTCTGCATCCTAGTATATATATATAACTAGAAAAGAAATTGAAGAGTGAGAAGTTCTCACCAATAGCCATCCTAACTCCACGACACTTCTTTTATAGAATCCTTCGTCGTTATCGCATCTTTGTCATCTTCGTTTCCCGTAGCCACTACATATGTAAAAATCGAATTTTTACTTTGTTATTCAATATATAGAAATCGAATTTTTACTATGCTATTTAATATATAAAAATCGAATTTTTATTATGCTATTCAATATATAAAAATCGAATTTTTACTTTGCTATTCAATATATAAAGATTTCGCCTTTTCAAAAATAAATATTTCGCCTTTTCAAAAATAAATATTTTAAAAATCAAATCTTTTCTATTTTCGCTTTCATGTTAACAAACATATCGCCTTTCATACTTTAAAAATTCAACCTTTCATATAATTAAAATTTTGACCTTTCATGTTATATAAAAACTGAAAAGTAAAAATCAATGTAAATGAATATAATTTGAAATGAACACTCACTTCTTTTTGCTCGGAGGAGGGCTCGCATCGCTGAAAATTGTTAAAGATTGCATTTTTATTCCTGAAGTGGCTCACCGTTAGAGTTGGAGGCTTGGATGGGCTCGGGTTCGGATTGGCTGAAGGGGGAGAAGGAGAAGCATCGGAGGAGGGGTTTTTGGGTGGCGCGGCTTCATCAGAGGAAGGGGGCGCGATTTTCTCGAATCGATTGGGGGGGGGGGGGGGGTCTTCTCGTCAGAGAGGGAAGGAGGGAGGGAGAAAGGGGGCGCGGGGAGCGGGGAAGATCGACGGCGAGGTCGAAGGCGAGCGGTGACCGTGGGGCACGCGCCACCAGCGGCGGCGGATGGAGCTCCGTCGCCCTCGTCTGTCATTCTTTTATTTTTATTTTTTTTATTTTTTTTCTTTCCTGCGATGAACGAATGAATAAAGGGGGCCAACGTGATTTAAGGAGGAGGGAGAGGTTTTTTTAATTTATTTAATTATTTTAATTTCTAAAAAATTGACTTTTACATACGACCTCGAAAAGAGACCCACCGCCTGTCGTCCATAGCGTTTTACCCCCATTCCGAACACAATGGGATATGTATCGCAAGCTGATTTGATCGTTTCGATCAGTTTCCGTTGAAATCAACATATAACATTATATATTGAATTTGAACGCGCATTTCAATTTACCGGGGTAACATACTAATTAGAAAAATTACAGAAAAATAATTTCTAGCTTCGTATTGACGATACGGTCCTAACAAAACTAGTTTCGTCGAATTCTGAGACCGTTAGAAAAATGGCCATTTTCCAGTCGATTAAATTCAACTAAAACTGGTCAAACACGTTTAACTGCGCCACGCTCACATATTGGTTCGAAAGATTATGAAAATTGGAATCTAGCAATAATTTAACATCACGGATCCAACAAAACTGGTTTCGACGAAATCCGAGGTCGTTTGCAAAATGTCCATTTCTAAGGGCCTGAATTCCATAGCGACTATTTAGAATTTTCAACTGGGCATATCTTTTGATTCCCGCTATGAAATTTCGATTTTTCGGATTCGTTGGAAAGATATCATCAATTAAATCCTATTATTTTTTGTTTCACTAAAATCCAGATTGTTTTGCACCCGGTACATTCAATTGAAGTTTGAAATCGAATTATCGAACTACCGTGCCATTTTCAATTCCTTTTATAATTATATATAATTATTTATATCCTAACGACGACACATATAAATATATACGTTCTAATTATATTCAAAATAAATTTCTCGTCGATTTTATTTAAAATAATTCATTTTAAATATTCAAAATGCGCTAAAATTGCCAAAATAAAAATTTTAAACTGGCTCAGAAATTCGGGTTATTACAATGATTCCCGCAAACTCGGACTCTATCTCAAGCAGAATTCCGAGACGAACGCAATGGCGTAACCCGTTTCCCTTAATTCTTTCATTTAGAATTAATTATATTTTAATTTGTTAATTTACAGTTAATAGAAAATTCGGGGTGTTACATTATCCCTTCCTTAAAGGATTTCATCCCCAAAATCTTCAAGTCTGAAATAACGTAAGTCCTAACATCCAATCGTCCATCTACTCAACCATCAAACACAGGTGTCCATTGTCCTTAAAAGACTTCTAATGCTTCATGATCATATGCATAGTGTGTGCACATGTCCTTATCTAATGCAAAATCAGGCGGTCTACTAATTCAGTTGACCTCCTTAGTGCAAATCATGTAAGTGTCATGAATCCATTATGTATGCAAATTTGTCCTTACTCATAATTTTACATGAGTGTGCAACCATCCATATAAATGCGACATCCATATGACAACATATAAAGTTTCAACCACATAAAAATATGAATACATATATGCATATGCAGTATGAAGTGACTGAGCCGATCTAAAACCTAGGTTGTGTGTGTATATGCATCCACGAGAAACCACTAGCAATCACTTGCAACCACTTGCAGCCATCAACCATAACATGTTCCAATAACATGTTTACACCCAAATGGTTTCTACCTAAGGATAATGTATAATATCGAGGAGATATACCTAAAACGATAGATACAAGCATAACTTAAGGAAAAAGAGAGATCAAAGATGTACCCTCAAAAAGAAAAGGGTAGGCCGCTCGTATTCTGTCCTCAGTTTCCCAAGTTATGTCTTCCTTGGCGTCGCTCCACTGAACCTTAACGAGCTTGACTTCGTGGTTGCGTAGCTTTTTAACTTCAGTTCCTACGATTTGAGTTGGAACTCTCCTCACAGTTGCTTCGCGTTCCACTTCGACTTCTTCTAGAATGCTTGGCTCCTCCACTTCCGTAGATTCATGTAGACATTTTCGGAGATGAGAAACGTGAAAGACGTTGTGAATTCCGGCCAACCTTTCGGGTAGCTCTACTCTATAAGCCATCTTCCCAATCTTCTCAATGATAGGGAACGGTCCTACAAATCTTGGTGCTAGCTTTCCTACGGACCCAAAGCGAACGACGTTCCTTAAAGGTGATACCTTAAGGAAAACCCTGTCCCCAACCTCAAACTCTAGGTCTGTCCTTCTTTTGTCTGCGTAGGATTTCTGCCTATCTTGGGCAGTCTTCATTCTCCTTCGTATCAAGTCTACTTTTTCTGAAGTTTCTCTAATCATGTCTGGCCCAAGTATGAGCTTGTCTGTAGACTCCTACTAACAAGTTGGTGATCGACACGGTCTTCCATATAGAGCTTCGAAGGGCGCCATGCCGATGGTGGCTTGGTAACTGTTGTTGTAGGCGAATTCCACCAAAGGAAGATGATCCTCCCAAGTCCCTCCGAAGTCAAGAACGCATAGCCTCAAAAGATCTTCCAGTACTCAGTTCACCCTTTCCGTCTGACCATCAGTTTGGGGGTAATAGGCCGTGCTCAAGCATAACTGTGTGCCTACAGCTTCTTGCAGACTCCGCCAAAATTCGCTCGTAAAGATGGGATCTCTGTCACTCACTATGCTAGAGGGTATTCCATGGAGTCGAACTATTTCCTTGAGTTAAAGAGAAGCTAGGGACAAGGCGGTCCTTATACTCTCGATAGGTATAAAGTGGGCGCTTTTAGTATGCCTGTCCACTATTACCCAAATGCTAGTATTGCCTCTTCTTGACCTAGGCAACACGTCAATAAAGTCCATTGAAATGCTATCCCACTTCCATTGCGGGACTTCTAGAGGATGAAGCAGTCCTCCATGCTTATTTTGTTCCGTCTTGACCTGTTGGCACGTCATGCACTTAGAAACGAAATCTGCCACGTCTTTCTTTATGCCGCCCCAATAGAAAATTCTCTTTGCGTCCTTGTACATCTTGTCCCCACCTGGGTGTATTGTCATCTTGGAATGATGTGCTTCCTCGAGAACCATCTTTACTAAATCCCTTGCTTGTGGGACGCATAGTCTTCCATCCCGTCTCAGCCAACCCTTATCATAGATGGAGTACCTATTGAGGTGACTGGAAGTTTCACCCCTAATTAGTTTATCAATCACATCCACAAACTGAGGGTCTTTGCGTTGTGCGACCCCTATTGAGTCTAAAAGAGTGGGCTATACTTCTAGGGATGCCAATAAACCAGGTATAAAATTTGAGGAGGGCCTAAAGTCGAAACTGGCTATATACTCCAAGCTTTGCCTTTCTACAAAGAGAGGGCTTAGGGTCAGCTTCTTTCTGCTCAACGCGTCTACTACTACATTGCCTTTGCCAGGAGTGTAGGAAATTTAAAAATCATATGAAGCAAGGAACTCCATCCATCTTTGTTGCCTCAAGTTAAGATCTTTCTACGAGAAAAGATACTTCAACAATTTATGGTCAGTATATAATTCGAACTTTTCACCTAGGAGATAATGGCGCCAAGACTTAAGCGCAAAGACGATGGCGGCCAACTCATGATCATGGGTTGGGTAGTTCTTTTCATGAACTTTCAACTGTCTTCCACCATAAGCTACTACCCTCCCTTCTTGCATCAGAACAACGCCTAGTCCCGTACCACGAGCATCCGTGTATTCTGTGAACATCTTGCTTTCATCCGACAAAGTCAGAACTGGGGCTGTTTTAAGAGCCCTTTTTAATTGTTGGAAAGCAAACTCGCAATCCAAATCCCAAGTGAATGCCAGATTCTTCTTTGTTAGCCTTGTGAGTGGAGCTGAGATTTTCGCGAAATCCCTAATGAACTTTCGGTAAAAACTGGCTAGCCCAAGAAAGCTTCGGACTTCGGTTGCATTTCCTAGTGTCTTCCAATCTTGCACTGCCACTACTTTCGCGAGGTCTGCAGCTAACCTCTCTTTGGACACTATATGTCCAAGAAATCTTACTTCTTCTCTCCAAAAGTGGCACTTGGAGAATTTGGCTTTTAGCTGATGAACTCGACGAGTTTCCATGATCTCCTTCAGATGCTAAGCATGTTCTTCCTCATTCTTTGAGAAGATCAAAATATCGTCTATGAAGACAACCACAAACTTATTGAGGAATTCTCTGAACACCCTACTCATTAGGTCTACGAAATAAGCGGGTGCGTTTGTCAAGCTGAAAGGCATGACAAGCCACTCGTAGAAACCGTCTGGGGTTCTGAACGCCATTTTATCAATGCTATCTTCAGCTACCCTTAGCTGATGGAACCCAGTAGCCAGATTAAGTTAGGAGAAGTCCGACACACCTACAAGCTGATCAAATAAATCATCTATTCTGGGAAGCGGGTGTCTATTCTTTTTAGTCAGCTTGTTTAGCTCCATATAGTCCACACAAAGACGTAGTGAACCATCTGATTTGGTGGCGAACACCACTGGAGCAACCCATTCCAAGATACTCCGCTTTATAAACCCCTTCTCGAGAAGCTCCTTAACTTGCTTACTGAGCTCCTTTCTTTCCTTTGGAGCCATGTGCCTAATAGGCAGAGCTACGGGCTTTGCATTATCAACAAGATATATGCGGAAGTCTATTTCCCGCTTCGGAGGTAAGCCTTTCACCTCTTCAAAGACATCCGGATATTCCCGGACCACTCTAATCGACTGCAAATTCTCAACAGAAGCGTCAAGCGATTCTAGATAACTAAGCATAACATCATTCAAGGGATTACAAGAAATTTCTAGAGTGTTACCGAGCCGAGTCAAGAGCCTAAACACTCTTTTCTCACAATTAAGAATGGCACCATTACTGGATAACCAGTCCATGCCTAAGATCAGTCCATATCCTGAGAAGCCCAAAACAAAAGCGCTACATCTAAATTCAACACTTAGAATAGAGATTTTCAAATCCAAGCAAACCATCGACAAATAAGCCGAGCCCCCAATTGGATTTGAAACTACCAAGGGATCTTCTACCATACTAGTGTCTAGGTGTAGAGATTCTACTAAAGCAGATGAAATAAAGGAGTGTGATGCACTAGAATCAAAGAGAGTGCGAACTGGATGATCATAAAGATATACTAAGCTTTCTAAGGAAATATTTCTACCTCGTTCCTGTGGAGGTGCCACCAGAGCATGAACCTGTCCCCCTGAGGTGGATCCAGTCCTCTGTCCATTCCCCCCGCTTCTTTGGGCAGTCCTTAGCCAAGTGTCCAGTCTCTCCACAATGGAAACAACCACCATTCATCTTTGCCTTCTTCTTCCTGCAGTCTTTCGCTATATGTCAGACAATGCCACAGAAATTACACCTTCTCTTTTCGTGGGGTTTGTTATTCTTCCGGCCTTTCTTGAAGTCTGTCTTCTTAGCCTGTAAACCCTCTTTTTTTTCTTGAGGCACTTCCACATTTTCCTCTTTCTTACCTTTATCTTCCTTGTGTAGCAGCACCATGTCTACCAAGCTTTCATAGGTCGCTCCCATGGGTATATGGGTTATTCCAAGGCTGTGTAGAGGCTCATTTAGACCTTTGATGAAGCGAAGAGCCTTCTTGTGTTGGGTGTTTACTAAATCCAGCCCAAATCTGGCCAGCTGATTAAATTGATTTACATATTCCTTGATCGTCATACTTCCTTGTTTAAGAGTTAGGAACTTCTCCATTTGCAGGCTTCTTTCAACTTAGGAGAGAAACTTCATCTTAAACCTCATCCTGAAATCTTCTCAAGTTTCCACTGGCCTCACAGCATGGGTAACTTCCTACCGATACGAAGCTTCATCTTTAAGCAACCACACTGCTAGTTGTATCTTTTGCCAGTCGTCAACTTCGAAGATGACGAACAAATCTTCGGTCTCCTTCAGCCAGTTCCTTGCTACTACAAAGGATTCAATTCCATAAAAGTCCTTCATACCCATAGCTTTGAAGTGTCTACACGTCTTAGCGAAAGTATATCCTCCTTGAGGAGGAGGAGGAGGAACCGCTGCCACTGTGGGAGGAGGAATGTCTGCTGGGCCTGCACCATTGGCCCTAGCCTCTAGGTACCTTCGGAGCCAGCCAGGGATCGGTACTCCTTCTGGAAGGTTAAGATCTCTAGACATGCTGGAACAAAAAGGAAAGTATTCAAGACAAAGGGTAGAGAGATAGTGCATATGGCTTTGGGGAATTATGCCTTTTAAAAACAACTCTTTTTCTTGAAAACAATGCTTCTTTAAACTTATTTTTGAAAATAATTTCAAAATTTTTAATCTAGTCTGGTAAATCTGTGCTCTGATGCCAAGTGAAACACCCCACCCTCCATTAAGGTCACTCACAAAGGGAATGCCTTAACTTTGGTGGAGGTTTGTAAGTAAAAGTCACAGATAAAACACAAGACAGATAAAAACATGCACACACACACACACACACACACATATATATATATATATATATAAGCAGCGGAAAACAACAGACTTTTTATTTCATAAATATGTGTTCATACAAAACATTTCCATAACTGTCACATAATAACTTCCAAAACATTACATCATCCTTTCTGTCTTGGTTATTAAATAAAGAAGCATAAAAATATAATTAAAACTGCATAAATCCCCATAGAATGTGTCCAACAGCCATAGCCAAGGAAAGAGAGTCCAAACCGTACATCTACTATCTTGAAGCTTGCAAAGAGTCTGATTAAGCTGGGTTGTTTCCTCCTTGTGGACCTAGAGGGGGAGGAACGGAAGAAAAGAAGACGAAAGAAAATAGGGTCAGACATAAAGCCTGGTAAGTCTAGTGACTCTTCTGTATGAGAATAAGAAAAAGGACATGATAAGTATAAACTGGAAATAGGAAAGTATCATGAACTAAGGTAAAGCAGTTTGAATCGAATATAATATCGCACCCCACACTATATCTCTGCACCTACTTGCATTGTCTCAACTGGCACCCCATGATCGAGGTGAAGTGATCCTCTTTCTCTAAAGATCGGCTCCTACTCGCATAATCATCTGTGTTTAATGGCCCCCAAATATTGTAGATACCTATGCTGGCCCCACCATGGGGTGTATCAAGTCCCATGGTGGCGACCCGACACAATCCTTAAAATGCATAGGTTATACTACTGGTGCCCCTAGTGCCCTGTTTGTCTGCTACGAAGTGTGTGCACGCCCGCACTCCGTTAGAACCCACACTGTTGCACCCACCGCCGTCGCTTTTGACCGCTTACAATCAACCCAGTAACCGTGACCCTGCCTAGTTTCATGGTACCATGATACCTAATTGGGTTACTGTTGAAATGTGTCCCCGCTACTAGGGTTTTCTATTCAAACATGTTAAGTGGTTAAGTGTCTGTATTTACCTAACTCCACCCATCAGTTTAATTAACATGTTGAATTGGTTAAGTGTTTTAGTTAACTTAACCCTACCTTCCTGACTTGCCTATCCTTAGCTTTTTTTAAGCACCGACCACTCACATTAGGCGGATATTGTTACGGTTACTGGATGTGCCGGTCGGTTCCGGGAAGGTTTACACTGTAACTCAGTCTAACCTCGGGTCCTTATTGGGCTCAATGCTTAACCACCCACATTGGATAGGTATTGTTGTGACTACTGGACAGCTGGGCGGCTCCGGGCATGTTTACTATAAAGGCCCGCAAATCCGTACAATCTGAGTTGACTAATAACACCACATGTCCAACTCAAATTGCACAGAAATACGAATCATTATTAGAGAGAAGTTAGTGGATGAGAAATAGAGAGAAAGAAATGCTAGAATAGAAGAAAACAAAGAAGAAAAATCTCACAGCGAAACGAATAAAATATATTATATAACATAACTTTTGAAATACAAATCAGTAACTTTATATACATACCATCAGCAGAGCACAACAATTATTCCTGGAACAGTTATAAACACCTGTTTCCAGATACCAAATAGTACACAACGGAAATATGATAGTCTATAGCTAATAGATGAAGCCTCCTGCTTCCAGCTCTTCCAAGTGAATCTGAAAAATCCCGACTACTTGACTGCCCGTACAAATTTGGGCACCCAAGAGTTTAGGGAAAACAAACAAAATAAACTTTGGGTCGGTCATGGGACTAGTGTGAGTAAACTCCAACCAATTGTTTAGCTTTCAAAATCCTTTCGAAAGAAAAGATAATAGTAAGACCAGCCCACACATAAACATGGACGGTTTTTACCTTACTATAACACAAACACTTTGATATAAAATCTAGTGATATTATAATAGTGTCTAAATCAAATAAATAACAATTTAGCGGAACGTTTGCATCTCACGCTCCACATACATAGTATAAAATCAAAAACCGCAGGGTGCTTATTAGAGATTGGATTCCAACTATGACAAGGTATGGGACCACCTGCCGATAGTGTATCTCTAGAGGCGAATACATTGTATTCAACAAGAACGTCTTGCAACCCAGCCCACACATGACCGACCACTCATTTCTCTTGAGTGTATCGAATGTATATGACCAACGGTTGGGATCAGCAACCGTTTCCCGAAGGGGACAACATCGAATAGAATAAGGAATTAAATGAATCTCTAGATAGGTGATTATACACCCTAATGGGAGTGACCGACATAGCCATGCTACCTGCCTGATTTTTGTCATTCTCCGGTTGTTGAGGCATGAGGCTACGATTACCTTCCATTCACTGATAGCACAGTCACTTTGAATGCCACATTGTTAGATCCTTTAATCACTAATTGATTTGCACAAATATTCTGGATGTTATGCTAAGGGAATAAATCCGTTGAAACTTTATATATTTATACAGACCAACTCATGCAATCATTGGAAATACTTTGTCAGACATTCGTCCATTTACGTTCGTTCTGGGACTGAATGAAGCCGAGGGCACAATTTCTATTAATAGAAAAAGCCTTTGCACTTCACTCTGTCTTCGATTATCTTCATATAATCTGATCCGCAACGCTACTGCCAATACAGAGTGGTTCTCGGATAATAATCCAACCGGTCTCTCCATATTGACAACGATATTAGCAAATACTTTGATAGTCGGTTGTTTAACTATCGAAGAAAAACAAACATCCATTCCAAACAATCAAACTGTCACTGGGCCCCTCGATTACTATTCATTAATTAAATCACCCTTTCCATCTCCTTATCGATATTTGTTAAACAAATATTTTCATTTATCATCCTGGTTTCTTACATTCTTTGGAAAACATTTCCAAGTCTAGCCTTCTTTTATTTTCTACACTTAGAAAATATATTTTATTTGAAATTGAAACAATTTCAATCACTTATCTCTTTCCCGACTGCTTTACTTACTCACGAAATATTCACTGTTATATTCCTAAAATTCCACCACTTAGGTTAAAACGAATGCTGTATAAAACATCATTACAACAACCCAAAATATCTTATTCAACTAACTCTTTTTCAAACACTTCTCTTCGAGGCTGGATCCTGCTATTTATCAATTAAAAATGAAATCAATCGAGTTGGGGTAAAATTACCTCTCAGACCTTGAATGAAAACATGATTGACTTCAGAACAGACAAAACCACTTACCCCGAATAATCAACACTATAAAAACCAATTATTCAATTTAAAAGTATATATGTTTCTATTTCTATTACCAGCCTATCAATTTCCTTTTTGTATATAATATTCTATTTTAAATTCGTTACCTTATCGAATTCAATATATATTGATATCTGATTTCTAACCATCAAATTTTTCTTAAAAATATTCTATCTCCATAAATTCCCGGAAAATTTCGCCATAACCTCCTTTGTACCGGGAGCATCGGGATATTTCAAATAGCCTCCCATGGCCTTCATCAATCCAAAAGAAAAAGAAAAAGCCACGCGGCTTGTCTATACGGCGCATAAAATCTCATATATGAATTTAAACATGTACCTTTTTGTCTGGCACCTAAAACTAAATCTTCATATACTTCATCCCATACCTGTCTAACACATGATCACCTGTTTTCAATTCGATTCAACCCAATCCAATCGTTTGAATTCAGTTTCGCACATTTATTCTTTAATTGGCTATTTTGCCTATTTCGCTTCTTTGTTTGAACATAACATGTTCAAATAAAATATTTAACTTGCTTATAACCAAATTGAATTTCAATTTCAATTCTAGTTTTCTTTTCGATTTCGAATATAAATTTTCAAATTGAATTCACTTATTTAAAGCCCAATATCAATTCAAAATCTCATTAACTAATTACTATTCAAATTAGTTAATTCTATTCAATAATCAAAAATCTGATTCCTGTTTCAAAAATCAACTCATTACTCCACTTGAGTTCCGATATATTTTATAACTAAAAATCTGGATTTTCTAAATAGAAATTTGAATTTTATTTGCTTACAACCCTGTAATTTATTTAAATAAACCATTATAGTTTTATAATGGTTCCGGCGCTGTTTTTCTGAAAATTTGATTTTGACATAACTCGAAATCTATTCGATGAAATCCATATTTTTCTCCTTCATTAGAAAACTATTATCAAATCGGTCCTGATGTTTCTTGTTTCAAAGAATTCCGACTTCAATTGAGTTCTGTATACTCAATCGAAGTTCGAATCAACAATTTACGAACTACAGCGCTGCGACGAGTTCGTTTAAATTATATTTATAAATATAAACATTTGGACTTCTTTATAATAAATTCAACTCCATTCTGATATATCAAATCAATTTTTCCTAATTAATCTCAAAAATTCTGATTATTTAAAATCGTTGATTTTCACTTACTCGGTTATAATTTATTTATACTTCGAACTTCTATATTTAAATTTCAATTCAATTCTATTTGAATTATATATTCAGATTCCCATTTCACTTCTATTTGAATTCGATATTCATATTCCATTTTAACTCTATTTGAATTCCATTTCAACTCTATATTTCAATTTCTATATTCAAACTCCATTTCACTCCTATTTTCAAATTCTATATTTCAAATTTCATTAGAACTTTCTTTATTTAAATCCAATTGAATTCCTTTGAATTAAAATTCTATTTGAATTCCTTTAAATTCAAATTCTATTTCAAATCTCCATTTGAATTTCTATATTCAAATCTATTTTCAGAACTTCATTTGAATTTCTATATTCAAATCTAATTTCAATCAAATTGAATTACCTATATTCAAATTCCATTTTTTAAATTTTTATTCAAATTCCAATTTACTTTCGATATTCAAATTCCATATTGAATTCCTTTATATTTTCT
>JASFAX010003987.1:0-40783 GCA_030737875.1 Allium sativum
CGTGTCATATCGGTTAAGTGTCATTAGTCAAATCCAGTTACATAACCCACTTGTCCATGTCATATTTGGTTAAGAGTCATAAATCAAATTGTCTTAACCCTATTATGTGGCATTAATTACTTAATGCACCTTCACCTCTCACATTAGACTTTGTTGTGGTTACTAGTTAAGCCGGTCGGTTCCGGGTAGCTTTACACCACAACTTGGTCTAACCTCGGGTTCAAGCACAACATGACCAACTTCTCACATTGGGTCCTATTGTTTGCAACTACTAGTTAGGCCGGTCGGTTCCGGGTAGTTTTACGTTGCAGACTTAATCCAACCTCGAGTTGGCCACTTTCATGTTTAGTCTAGTGTCATGTTCATATTCAAGTTAAGCAATTGGGTAGACCTAACTTAATAGGTAAATTCCCAATGGGTAGACCTAACTTAATAGGTAAATTCCCAAGCTTATGTTTTTATGCATATTTACATGTCAACTTCCATGTTATCTTTCAAGTCATGTTTTCAAGTTGTATCTTCATGTCATTAGAAGTTGCCCATAACATAACCCCACGCTTTTAAACTCGCATATATGTTCGCAACAACGTAATGGATTAAAAGAAGAGACTTGGCAAAAGCATGTTAAAAATGGATATTAAGCCACAAGTTAATCATGGTGGCAAATGAGGCACACATGTGTTCATTAACTTGCATGTTACATTCTTAAGCCTCAAAACAAGCATAAACCCAAACTTGGCACATAAACGAATCATGGTGACAAAAGGCATGGAATGATGACTAGAGACTCGCATATATCATCATATAAGGATTATGACTTCATATGCAAGTTGACATAAAGATTATGACGACTCTCATGTTGCATAATGCAACTTTCCAACATAAAGGTTGTAGCTTTTAGCTCATAAGATCAAGATAATGACTTCATAAACTTGCATGACATGATAGCATAAATCATACTCAATGATCAAACCCAAATTTGCAACATGAACATTTAACTTCATGGTAAATATCTAAGAGTAGGGAAGGGCTTACATTGCTATGAAGGCCTAAATCGATTAAACTAAAGCTTGTGATGAAGCCTATGCATGCCATCACCCAAAAATCCAAAGATGGATGCTCCAAACCCACCAAAACACCATCTTTATGAACAAAGATCAAAGATTTTGCCTTGAAATCAACTTGAGAAGCTCTCATACTAACATAGGGACTCTCTAATACTCTCATGATCATGAAACCTCTCATAGAAATGAAGTGGAGGCTAGGATAGTTGAGTGGAGGCCATGAGAGTAGAAATTTGGCCATAGTTTAGTTACATGAGTGAATAATGAGGGTTTCGGGGTAGGTTTAGGGTCTTTTTATAGAGATTAGGATAGTTTTAGGCCCTTAGATTAACCCTAGGACCAACCTGAACCGTCAGATTTCAAACCAGGCCCAAAAACCTAGCCAAGATAGAAAATAGGTGCACCAGGCCAGAATCAGCCGACAGGGCAAGTCGACAGCCCTGTCGACTTGCCTGTCGACATGCCTGTCGACTTGCCAGTCGACAGCCCTGTCGACAGCCCAGTCGACTTATCTGGGCAGGAATTTTCCCGCTTGGCCCCATTTCTGCATGTTTCGAAATTCAAATTTCCCGAAAACTTCTTTGGGCCTTAACCGGGTCATACGGACTCCGATTTACAAAATTTCGGACTCTATTTCGCGTATTTTTCCGAGACGAACGCAATGGCATAGCCCGTTTTACTTGGTTCAGAATTTAAAATTAAATTCTGCCTTGATTCTCGTTTTAACATGTTATCGAAATACGAGTTGTTACATTCTCCCCACCTTTTAGGATTTCGTCCCCGAAATCTCCAAGTTAGGAAGAACATATCCTACCATCCATCATCCATCTACTCAAAACATCATCCACAAGCAATCATTGTCCTTAGATGATTTCTAATGCTATATGAATATATGCAAAACGTGTGTGTACATGTTCCTTAGCTAATGCTAATGATCAGGCCTGAATAATCTTTCTAATGCAAAAATATGTATAGTGCCATGAATCCAACATGTATGCAAATAGTCCTAATCATATAGATACTATATGCGTGCACAATCATTCATTCATATGCAACAACCGCATGATGACACATTCAATTTCATTCATAAACAAGTATAAATACTCATGCATATGCAATATGAAATGTGACCGAGTCGAGCTAGCATCTAATGTGTATACGCGCATCCACAAGCAACCACTTGCAACCACTTGCAACCATATCAATCATAACTTGTTTCAAATACACGTTTACATCCATAGGGTTCTACCTAGGATTCCCTGAAATAGGGTCGAGAAGATAAACAAGACAAAACTCCTTATGGGGTTTGTAATAGGAAATAGGACCGAGAGGGTGTCCACAAAAGATAGCCTAGAAGTAAGCTCTACAGAAAACAGGGATCAAGGATATACTCCCAAAAAGAGATATCATGCGCGTATCTAGTCTTTGACCATCAAAGTCGTATTTCCTTGAGCTCAATTCCGTTGTGCCTTGACCGTCCTTTATCTTCGCGATTTCGTAGCTTCTTATTTCCTGTTTCCATAACATGAGCTGGAACTCATTTCTTCGTCGCCTCTCGTTCCACTTGCACTTATCCCTCTTTTTTTTCTAGAATACTTGACGCAAACATGACTACGTACTCATGATCTTATGCAAGCTTTCCAAAATTCACTAGTGAATCTCGGACCTCGTACCATAAGGTATTCCACGTAGAAGAACTTTCTCTTGAAAGTAAACAGATGCCAACCGGGTTATCAAGTGCACTTACTAGGGTGATTTCCATAACCCATGCATAAGTGAAATAAACCATCCGTCTTATCGGCGAACCCATTCGATCGGGCTTCAAATTTCCAATAAACGCATCAAGGGATTCTAAGTAACTAATCATGACCGAACCCAAAAGGTTACACGAGACTTCGAGGGTATTACCAAGGCTAGTCAAGAGTCTAACTACCCTTCTATCAAAACCGAGAGTGGCACCCCTTACTGGATAACCACTTCATCCCTAGAATCCATCCATAACCGAGGCATGTCATTCTCAAATCCAAAACAAGTCATGAATAAATGGACCGATTCTCCACAGGACTTGAGACAAAAATGGGATTCTCTATTACGCTAGTACTTAAGGTGCAGAGACTCAACTATCGAAGCAGACTTAAATGATACGATGATCAAACCAAAGTCCTAACGGGATGATAGAGAAGAAAAGCTAAACCTTTAACAAGATCGTCACCGTCCTTCCGAGGTACCCTAGAGATGAGAGCATACTACTTCCCTCCCGATGATCTTGTCCTTGTCCCATTATACTTAACTATCCGCCCCGTTTCACCATGCCAAAGGTACTCTCTTGTCATGGGTTTCATTGTTCATCTTTCTCTCTCATTCTGGGTTGAGCCATACCAACAAGTTGCTCATCCTTAAACTCATATCCTTTACCCTTGCTCTTTATTATCCTTTCTTGTAACGAGGCAATGGGTCTCCCGAGAACAGCCTCCATCGCATGGAAAGCACTTTCGAAGATAGAAAAAACTAGTCGCAGTTAAAACCACTGTGACTACAGATGGAGGAAAGAAAGGAAAGGAGATTCAATCAAGGAAACAAGGATAGTGCTAATGGCCTTTGGGGAATAGCCTTTTTCTTTTTAAAAGAAAATTTTCTTGAAAAATGCTTCTTTATAAACGATTTTCAAATAGTTTTCAGAAGGTCTTTAAAAACTTTTGCCCAGTCTGGTAACCTTCTGCTCTGATACCAAATGTAACACCCCGCCTCCGCTGGGGTCACTCGCAAAGGAATGCACTAGCTTTAGAGGGGCATTATTGGTAAACATGCACAGAAATATCACAAGACAGAACATATAAAAATAGCGGAAGTAAAATCGAACTTTCATAAACATTAATAATTAAGGTCTAAAGCCTTTTTACATCAGAGTACATCAAAACCTGTCTTGCAATAATAAAGAAGCATAAAGACTTTTTCATAAATTATTCCCCAAGAAAAGCAGTAAAGTAGCCATAGCCAAGGAAAGTCCAAGCCATCCATGATGACCTTCAAGCAGAAGAAGTCTGAACTAAACAACAGCATTTCCTCCCTGTAACCTGGGGGGGGGGGAACGGAAGAAAAGAGGCGAAACAAAATGGGTCAGTCAAAAAGACTGAGTAAGTCCTATCTACTATTAGTATAAAAACTAGTAAAGTTAACTGACATGAGAAACTGAGATGAACATAAGCATGATAACAAGATAGATAAGCTAAATCAAAATAACAGGATGAACTACTGAACTCAGATAAACTAAGATGTCATGATAAATTACGATGTCAAGACAAAACAGGGTATCACATCGTCAGGTTCCTATCAAGTATAATATCCCAAGATATCTATCACGTATAACGTCCCATGGTATCTATCCTGTATATCTGCTCTGCACCTCTCATACCAGTATCCCAACCCGCGTCATGTGTTAACCATGAATGTCCCTTGCCCAACGTCATGTAATGGTCCATGTCAACCTAATATATAGCATATGTAGGTTTTCCCAACTCGTATGTTTCTTTCCATGAATAAGTTCAGTCCTTTGCCGTAGGCCGTACGGACTTTCCCATGTAAACGTTTTATCCTTGAAGTTGTTTTGGACTGCAACCCTGGATCTAGTTGTGCTTCCCTACCATGAACTATCGCGCGTCCACTTAGGATTTATGCCACCTAGGGCCGCTAGGGATTATGCTACCTAATGAACGTTTCCGTGTCTCGGTTTGGGTTTTGGCCACCTAGGACCACTAGGGATTACGCCACCCGTCAACCTCGCCCTTGATCCCATGTATGTATCGTGAATCGTTTTCCATGTCTAGATGCACATGTTCCCCAATGTGCCATCCGAGTTCCGTGCCAGGGCAAATCAAGAAATACGGAACTCGGTCGGGAGCTTTAAATCGTCTGCCGATGCAGATATCAAGGTCTGTTTTTGTACCCGTGGCTATGGTCCCACGTGACCCCTCCCTCAACTACTGAAAGGCAATCCAAGAAAAATCATGTATAAGAACCACTCTCCGGCCCCACTATAGCCCCACTTTCCTACGGGCCAACCTCACCCATGAATCGATAGCAAGCACATGGTCTGTTGGGGGTTCCCTGCCTTTCCGCACGTAAACGATTGACTAAAGATGGTAGGTAGTCGGCGATGCGCTGTCCAGGGCAAAAACAAGAATCGTCGACTCCACGCTAATCCATCCCAGTCTTTAGGTTGCTCGCATAGCAACCAAGGCATACTCTTGGTCCTTCTAACGCAGACCTTAACCTCTCATGGGCCTAGTATAATTACCTAGCAGCCCACAGAGGGATCCTAAGAATATCCTCACGTCCCCCGAAGCTTCCACTTCGGCACCCAGTGCGCTGGAGCTTTTATCCAAGTCAGATAACTTGCTCCCCCTCGTATACTAAGCGATGACCTACCGTATCAGGTTACTCATCGTTTTGAGAATTAGTCCTATGTCCTTAGCTAAGAATTATTACTTAGTTACCCTTAACTAAGGTTTACCACTTAGCTTCCTTTCCCGTTATCCTTGATTAACCACGGTTTTCTACCTAGTTCTTCTAGCTAGGGTTTGTCTATTGGGTTCAGTGTTATCATTCAAGTCCATGACTTAACCCGCCCACGAATCACGTCAAAGATTGGCTAAGTATTTAAGTTCAAGACTTAGTCCCACAAGTTGGTTAAATGTACCCAGAGGCTCATGACTTAACCTTATCAAGTCAAATTGGTCAAGTACTAGCTTACCATAATCCTATCGGATTATCTTGCTAGATCGATTAAGCATAGATTTTCTTAATCCCATCAAATTATCGAGTCGGATTGGTTAAGTATAGGTTGGCTTAACCCCATCCTCTAATCGTACTACAATGGTTAAGTATATTCTAAAAAGGTCTTGTGACTTAACCTTATCAGGTCCGTGTATTAGATTGGTTAAGTGTAAGTTACTTAACCCCATCAAATCATCATGTATAATTGGTTAAGTATAAGTTGCTTAACCCCATTAAATTGTCACGTTAAGTTGGTTAAGTATTGGTTACTTAACCTCATTGAATTACCCAGTTTAAATTGGTTAAGTGTTTTAACTTAACCCCATCGAATTACCGTGTTTAGATTAGTTAAGTGTGGATTACTTAACCCCATCTAATGACCGTGGTTAGATTAGTTAAGTATCAATTACTTAACCCCATCTAATTACCATGTTTAGATTAGTTAAGTCTTAATTACTTAACCCCGTCTAATTACCGTGTTCAGATTAGTTAAGCCTTAATTACTTAACCCCATTTAATTACCAAGTCGGATTAGTTAAGTGTAAATTACTTAACCCCGTCCCCTAATCACCTTGCATGGTTAAGTGTCATTAAGAAATCAAGCCCGGTCCCACTTAACATACCCATTCGTTTCATATCGGTTAAGTGTCATTAGTCAAATCCAGTTACTTAACCCACTTGCCCATGTCATATTTGGTTAAGAGTCATAAATCAAATTGTCTTAACCCTATTATGTGGCATTAATTACTTAATGCACCTTCACCTCTCACATTAGACTTTGTTGTGGTTACTAGTTAAGCCGGTCGGTTCCGGGTAGCTTTACACCACAACTTGGTCTAACCTCGGGTTCAAGCACAACATGACCAACTTCTCACATTGGGTCCTATTGTTTGCAACTACTAGTTAGGCCGGTCGGTTCCGGGTAGTTTTACGTTGCAAACTCAATCCAACCTCGAGTTGGCCACTTTCATGTTTAGTCTAGTGTCATGTTCATATTCAAGTTTTCAAGCAATTGGGTAGACCTAACTTAATAGGTAAATTCCCAATGGGTAGACCTAACTTAATAGGTAAATTCCCAAGCTTATGTTTTTATGCATATTTACATGTCAACTACAATGTTATCTTTCAAGTCATGTTTTCAAGTTGTATCTTCATGTCATTAGTAGTTACCCATAACATAACCCCACGCTTTTAAACTCGCATATATGTTCGCAACAACGTAATGGATTAAAAGAAGAGACTTGGCAAAAGCATGTCAAAAATGGATATTAAGCCACAAGTTAATCATAGTGGCAAATGAGGCACACATGTGTTCATTAACTTGCATGTTACATTCTTAAGCCTCAAAACATGCATAAACCCAAACTTGGCACATAAACGAATCATGGTGACAAAAGGCATGGAATGATGACTAGAGACTCACATATATCATCATATAAGGATTATGACTTCATATGCAAGTTGACATAAAGATTATGACGACTCTCATGTTGCATAATGCAACTTTCCAACATAAAGGTTGTAGCTTTTAGCTCATAAGATCAAGATAATGACTTCATAAACTTGCATGACATGATAGCATAAATCATACTCAATGATCAAACCCAAATTTGCAACATGAACATTTAACTTCATGGTTAATATCTAAGAGTAGGGAAGGGCTTACATTGCTATGAAGGCCTAAATCGATTAAACTAAAACTTGTGATGAAGCCTATGCATGCCATCACCCAAAAATCCAAAGATGGATGCTCCAAACCCACCAAAACACCATCTTTATGAACAAAGATCAAAGCTTTTGCCTTGAAATCAACTTGAGAAGCTCTCATACTAACATAGGGACTCTCTAACACTCTCATGATCATGAAACCTCTCATAGAAATGAAGTGGAGGCTAGGATAGTTTAGTGGAGGCCATGAGAGTAGAAATTTGGCCATAGTTTAGTTACATGAGTGAATAATGAGGGTTTAGGGGTAGGTTTAGGGTCTTTTTATAGAGATTAGGATAGTTTTAGGCCCTTAGATTAACCCTAGGACCAACCTGAACCGTCAGATTTCAAACCAGGCCCAAAAACCTAGCCAAGATAGAAAATAGGTGCACCAGGCCAGAATCAGCCGACAGGGCAAGTCGACAACCCTGTCGACTTGCCTGTCGACATGCCTGTCGACTTTCCTGTCGACATGCCTGTCGACTTGCCAGTCGACAGCCCTGTCAACTGCCCAGTCGAATTGTCTGGGTGGGAATTTTCCCGCCTGGCCCCATTTCTGCATGTTTCGAAATTCAAATTTCCCGAAAACTTCTTTGGGCCTTAACCGGGTCATATGGACTCCGATTTACAAAATTTCGGACTCTATTTCGCGTATTTTTCCGAGACGAACGCAATGGCATAGCCCGTTTTACTTGGTTCAGAATTTAAAATTAAATTCTGCCTTGATTCTCGTTTTAACATGTTTTCGAAATACGAGTTGTTACATTTTCCTTCTATATTTTTTCACAAATATTTTCCTTTTATAACTCATCATTTGATTTTATAATTATTTTCTTTCAAAAAAATCCTTTTCTTTTATATATATTAAATCCATTGATTTCATAAGAAACCCCTTTTTATTTTCCAACTATGTCTTTTTTCTATTTGTTTTACAAATATTTCTTTTTCTATTCTATTTATTACTAAATAAATCCTTTTATAATATCCTTTGATGTTATAAATATTCTCTTTACAAAATCCTTTGATTTTATAAACATTTCATTTTTAATATACGTTTTTGAAAATTCCCTTTTATCAGTCTGGTATTTCTTATGGTATTTAACATACCATATAACAATGATAAATATTATCCAAATACACATAATTTACAATAGATTATATATCACATCATATATCACAATATATGAATAACAGTAAAATAAATGTTGAGGAATCCAGTTGGATCCCTCCAACCTGTTTCCCTGCATCCACAGATGTTACACAATATAATTCACATCAATTTCATTTCAATATGAAATATTTCTGCTAAACAGAATTAATATTTGATTAACGATTAATATATATATCGTTATCTATAATTTCAACCAATACATAAGCAATTCAACCAAATAGTTAACACACATCAATCAATAGATAATTATTAGTTCTAAGAATACGTTATAAAAATATACCTGTTCAGAGTTGGTGAGTTTTACTCACATTAGACGATCATCGTTAATAACGATAACCATCGCTAGATTGAGACGGACAATTTATTTTGAAATAAATTGTAACGAGCCCTAATTCACTCCCAATGCATAGTATTTTCCCTCACGATCCCAAAGCAACTTACGGTTCGTCAATTGGACTTCGTATGACCTAGATATGATATTTTGAAGTTAGAACATGGTTTAAATAAAATAAACTTAAATACTTTACTTGAATTAATTCACCACCCCTCTCACGTTTTGCACGTGCCTCCTATTTCTTCCCCAAATGGAAACTTCAGGCCGACAATCCCTGTACACCAAAACGTGTACATTTCTCCTGTGATAAGGCACTCCAAGTTTCCATTCGACAAACGGACTTCACCCTTGTTTTTCTCATCTCGACGCCGACCTGCGGATACCCTTCACCACTGGCTCGCACTAACCACCCAGAAATCGACCTGGAGCTCAAACCTTTACCGCTGTTTTGACCACTGATTTCCACCTCCCCAATCCATTATTCGACACTCCGCCTTCAACGAAGAGTTTCCCTTCAAGAACCCTACCCGACCATACCCTTTAAGTGGAGCTCGATCCCCCCATACGAAACCAACTTGCTACGTTGGAATGGCAACAACCATTGTCGCATTTCAACCTCAACCACTGGAGATCCTCCAAGTGCCACCATCTGATGCCTCATGCCTCCAGAAACTCGATTGGATCGTCGAAACTACACCCGGCCTCCCCATGTGATAGCGAACCCCTTCCCTAGCTTCAGGGTGCTAAAACCCAACTCCAGTAAGAACTGTCGAACACTACAAAAGGTACACCAAATCAAAGCTCCCATCATCGCGAGTTTAAAGGATCTAATATCTCTAAATTTCATGGAGGATTGAAGTTGTTATAATTGTTTGAAGAATTTAAAGAAGCGGCAACCTCTTTTCTAGTTTACAGATGAAATATGAAAGAGCAGCTCGATTAGGTCACAGGAGTTAAGGGTTATTTATAGTTTTTAGTTGGAATTTGTTTTGTGGAGAAATGGTTTCTACGCTGCTGAGAACACAAAGGAGAAGTGGCGGTTGATAAAATGAGGGACATGGCTTTTGTTTGATCAAGAGAATGAAGTGTAGGGTTAAGATATTTGTTTTACATTTGAGAGTACCCCATTATGAGGAACTCTATTTGTTCACGGACTGATATGAAAATATCATTAAATCAAGCAATGTGCCATGATCCCAAAAATATTTTAATATCGGTAGATTAACTTATATTATGAAACCCCAAAATATTGATATAGGGTGCAACATACTTCAAAAAAAGTTGCGTATTTAATTAATTAAAAATTTCAATAAAATTCTAAAAATTAAATTATAACTACGTCTAAGAGGATTTGTCCAAATTCGAATCTGATATTTAATTATATGAAATATATCGTTATGGCCAATAAACATTCAATAGCGACTATTTCAAAATTTGATTTAGCCATAAATCAAATCTACGCAATGAAATCCCGATTTTTCTCTTCCACTAGAAAAATATACTTCACCAGCTCCGAACGTTTCTTGTTTCACAGAAATCCGATTTAAAACGGATTCTGTATATTCAGTTGAAGTTCGAATCGCCAAATAGCGAACTGCCGCGCCATTTCGAGCTCGATTTTAATTATAATATAATTATACGTTCAAACTGTCGTTCAAATAATATGTTCGTTATTCGAATTCAATTCCAAACTGAAGTATATATATTTTAAATTGTCCAGTTCACACCATATCGTCAATTCACTATTTCCGACTATTTCAGAAATAAATATATTGTTCTATAATTTATATTAATTAAATAGTCACTATTATGTAATTAAACAACCATTTAATCTCTAAATCATTATATATATAATTAAATAAATTAGCTATTATACCATAGCAAAACAGTACGTTACATTTTTCCCCACTTAAAATAATTTTGTCCTCGAAATTGCTAAGGTCGAAAACAAACCCTATTAACTGGTTAAAAATTATTTGTTCACTTCTTGAATTTCAGTTTCACTATACTAATGAATTTCAATTAAATATTAATTCATTTTTATTCATGAAAATTTTCCCAATCTTGAAAATTTTCTAACACCCAAAAGTTTCGAAAAAATTCTCCAGCATCTCCTTTGTACGGCTCAATCGGTATAACTACAGCTCGCCTCTCTAGGCCTTCTTCAACCCAAAAGAATATCAAGCAGCCAAGCGGCTTGCCAATTCGGCTCGTCAAAATCTCAACCCCATATATAATATAAACTGGTACCTTTTTGTCGGGAATATAAATATATCCTTTGCATCTGCTACCAATTCAACATATACTAGTATCATTCCAATCAAACTACAATCAGTTCATCCTCAACGCAATCATTTATTTAAACCAAAGTTAAATTCCATTCAAACTCCAATCTCAAATTCCAAACTCTTAGCTTATCAACTCAATTCCGTTCCAACTTATTCTCTAACCAAATCCAGTTTTATTTAACTTAGTTCAAGTTAAATTCTAATTTACTTATTTATCATTACCATCTCGATTTATTTAATTTAATAAGTTAAATTTAAAATTCAAGATTTTAATCCATGGGTTTTTATTTCAAATCAATTTGAAATCATAATAATAATTCAAAATCTTAGAATTTCTGTATAACTTGTTTTTGAAAAACAATTTAAAAACAAAATCTTTGGTAGTAATCCGTCACATAGCAACTCGAAAATGAACATCGATGATGCAGCTGTCATCATCAAAATTTATTTTCCAGCAATCGAAGTGAGTTCAATACTATATCACTTTTCAAAACCATATGTAAACACCTCCATTTTGAAATTCATTTCAAAATACCATTATCAATGCTTGTAACAAATTTAAAATCTCCTAGGATTTTAAAATTCACATATATTCAATTCAATTCCATTTAGAAACAACTTTCCAATTTCCAGGGTTTTAATTTCAATTCTGATTTGAATTCAGATTTAATTCAATTCATAACACTTATATGAATTCTACTTGGTTATATATATAACCATTTAATTTATAATATTACTCGATTATAATAACAACCAATATATCCAATATTTGAAAATTTCCAATATATATCTTCCCTATATCAAAATATACTTTAGGTAAATTTATATCATTCACCCTCTTTTCAAAACGTATAATGTCGGTTCATCGTATTTAAGTGTTTATAAACTACTACCGATACAGTGGATCAAACTGATCGACCAGAACCCATAAACAACTCAACCAATAAATCTCCACAATATAAAACAATCTTATATTGAATAACAGATAAGCGCTCTTATATATACACTCAAACTCAATCTATGGTATTACTAACCCCATCTCTACTGAGACACGCCACAAAGCCAAGGTAATTACTTAACCTTAAGCTCGGATACCACTGTAACGACCCAGGGTTTTTACGATCCTGGATATCGGCATACGACACTATGTCGACTATTCAAGCATCGAAAACAACAGATAGTCCACGAAAGAAATTAGAGGGAGAGGATTGATAAGATAGAAACTTAGAATAGAAGAAGAAGAAGAACATACAACATCAGAGTAAACATGAATCTCATAGCGGAGTGAATAAATATATTTCATAACATAACTTCGAAATACAAATCTGTACTTGAATATACATATCATTTCCAAAGCACAACACTTACAACACAGCGGAAATGACCATAGCAATATAATTCTGAAGCCTCCAGCTCCAGCTCTTCAAGTATCTATAAATCCCCACCACTTGACTGCCCGTACAAAATTGGGCACCCAAGAGTTTATGGAAAACAAAACAAAATAAACTCTGGGTCAGTCCTGTGACTGGTGTGAGTAAACTCAAATTATTTCATTTAACTTTCAAAATTCTTTTGAAACCCAAATCATTAGTAAAACAATATTATTCTGATATTATAATAATGTCTAACACAAGTAATATCAATCTAGTAGAAACGCTTGCATCTAACGTTCTACATATATAATAAACAATCAAAATTGTGGGCTCTTATTCGGGGAATGGATTCCAACTATGACAAGGTATGGATCCACCTTCCGCTCAATGTACTCTAGAAGGGTTACACTGGAGTTCAACAAGAACATCTTGCAACTCGGCAACACATGACCGACCACTCATTTCGCTTGAGTGTATCGAATATATTATCACCTTACAGTTTGTAAACCAACATAACCATTACCGGGAGATACAGAATTATAAGAAGTAACAAATATGAATATTCTCTAGATGATGACAATATACCCTACTTGGTTGCGAACCACTTAGCCATGCTGCCTGCCCGATTTCTGTCATTTCCCAGTTGATGAGGCTCGAGGTCAAAACGTATCTTTTAACAGATCACTCCTCCATTTACTTTGAATGCCACATCGTCATACCCATTAAATCACAAATTGATTTCCCTAAAAATACCACGGGTATATGCAAAGAGAAACAAATTCCTCCGCCACCAACGTAAATACATTTGAAACGATCAACTTACGCGATCTACCAGATATACTCTGTCATACATTCGTCCATTCAAGTTGTCCTGGGACTGGACAAACCAAAGTCATTATTCTGTACATCTATCCTTGGCAATCTCTGCCAAAAATTTATACAACAGCCCTTTCACTTTACTCCGTTTTCAATTTGTCTTCGATCTATTTAATTTGAAATGCTAATGCCCATACGGAGTGGTTCTTTGGATAAGAATCCAACCGGTCTCTCCGTATTGACAACGGATAAATGGTCAAAACTTTGGTAGTCTGTGATTTAACTATCAATGAAACACACGTGTGCAAACAATGATATTATTTTCAGATGAAAATTTTATCTATCAATCATCATTTAACATTTATCTCTTTAGTTCATTAATTTACTTATCTCCTGTTTCCATATAGTCTAAATTTTTATTTTCTATTATCAGAAAACATTTCCGATTCTTATTTGGAAAACATTTCCAAAACTCCTTCACTGGATTTAAATTGATGTTTAAATCAAACATCGCCATGCCAACTCAAACCATTTCACTCATTAACTAAATTCACTTAACCATCATTCACTATCACCTTACCATTCCTTAGTTAAGAAGGAAGTCAATCAAGTTGGGGTATAATTAACTCTTGGACCTAAACTGAACAACGTTTTAACTTCGAAATAGTCAAAGTTTATCTTTTAAATATTTAACAAACTTCCTTATGTAACTCTCTTTCAAATAAATCTCTATTCGATAACTATTTCCTTCGAATAAACTATATTCGATAATCTCTCTTCTACGAATAACCTATATTCGAATAACCCTATTCAATTAACACTATTCGATTAACACTAATTGATTTACTCTTATAAGTTATCTCTATTTGATTAACTTAATTCTATTAACTCTATTTGATTAACGCTGTTGGATTAACTCTATTTGATTTACCCTACTAGATTAACTCTATTCAATTAACTCAAACTAATTTACTCTTATCAATTAACTCCTTTCAAATAAACTATATTCGATTAACTCCTTTTGAATAACTAATATTCGATTAACTCCTTTCGAATAACTAATATTCGATTAACTCCTTTCGAATAACTAATATTCGATTAACTCCATTTGAATAACTAATATACGATAACTTCTTTCGAATAACTAATATTCGATAACTCCTTTCGAATAACTAATATTCGATAACTCCTTTTGAATAACTATTCGATAACTCCTTTCGAATAACTAATATTCGATAATTTCTTTCGAATAACTAATGTTTGATAATTTTTTTCAAATAACTAATATTCGATAATTTCTTTCTCTTTTCGAACAAACAATATTCGATTAGTTCTCTTATTCGAATAACCTTATTCGATAACTCTTTCTTTGAATAAACTATATTCGAAAAACTCTAATCTGACTAACTCTAGTTCAACTAACTCAATTCGATTAAAAAATATTCGTCTAACTCTTGTTCGATGAACTCTATTCGAATAACTCTAGTTCGATTTAACTCTAATCGATTAACTCTAACTGATTAACTCTAACTGGTTAACTCTAACTCTAATCGATTAACTCTAACTCTAATCGATTAACTCTAACTCTAGTCGTTTGACTCTAAATCTAATCGATTAACTCCTCTAACTCATTTTGATTAACACATTTTGATTAACTCCTTTAATTTACTTTACATCCATATTCAGTTTCAAATATCGATGTTGAAATCGATTCTTACTTCTCTATATAAGCCCTAACTTATATATTCTATTTATCCAATGTTAAATATTTTATTTAATTTATAAATTAATCTTCTCAATCTATTGGTTACAACAGATTCTATTCAAAATCTTTGCTTTAAATCCATATCATGTTATATCCATGTGCGAAGCACGAGTCTAAACTTTCCTGATGTCAGATTCTATTCATTGGCCAAATATTTGCTTATATGACATTCTTTTCATTTCCCAAAAAATCCCTTTTATAACTCTATTTATTTCCTAAATAAATATTTCCTTTTTATAACTCTATTTATTTTTCTAAATAAGTATTTCCTTTTTAATTCTATTTGTAAATGTTTTACAAATATCTCCTTTTTAAATCTATTTGTAAATGGTTTACAAATACTCCCTTTTCAATTCAATATATTTAGTTTCTAAATAAATATTTCCCTTCCTATTTGTTTCACAATAATTTCCTTTTATATTTGTTTCACAAATATTTTCATTTTATAACTCATCCTTCGATTTTATAATTATTTTCTTTTAAAAAATCCTTTTCTTTTTATATATAAAATCCATTGATTTCATAAGAATCCCCTTTTTATTTTCCAACTATTTCTTTTTTCTATTTGTTTTAAAAATATTTCTTTTTCTATTCTATTTATTTATAAATAAATCCTTTTATAATATCCTTTGATGTTATAAATATTCTCTTTACAAAATCCTTTCATTTTATAAACATTTCATTTTCAATATACGTTTTTGAAAATTCCATTTTATCATTCTGGTATTTCTTATTGTATTTAACATACCATATAACAATGATAAATATTATCCAAACATGCATAATTTACAACAGATTATATATCACATCATATATCACAATATATGAATAACAGTAAAATAAATGTTGAGAAATCCAGTTGGATCCCTCCAACCTGTTTCCCTACATCCACAGATGTTACAAAATATAATTCACATTGATTTCATTTCAATATGAAATATTTCTACTAAACAGAATCAATATTTGATTAATGATTATATATATATATATATATATATATATCGTTACCTATAATTTCAACCAATACCTAAGCAATTCAACCAAATAATTAACACACATTAATCAATAGATAATTATCAGTTCTAAGAATACGTTATAAAAATATACCCGTTAAGAGTTGGTAAGTTTTACTCACTTTGGACGATCATCGTTAAAAACGATAACCATCGCTTGATTCAGACAGACAATTTATTTTGAAATAAATTGTAATGAGCCCCAATTCACTCCCAATGCGTATTATTTTCTCTCACGATCCCAATGCAACTTACGGTTTATCAATTGGACTTCATATGAGCTAGATACGATATTTTAAAGTTAGAACATGGTTTAAATAAAATAAAATAAACTTAAATACTTTACATAAATTAAGTCCTCACCCCTCTCACGTTTTGCACGTGCCTCCTATTTCTTCCCCAAATGGAAACTTCAGGCCGACAATCCCTGTACACCAAAACATGTACATTTCTCCAGTGATACGACACTCCAAGTTTCTGTTCAACAAACGGACTTCACCCTTGTTTTTCTCATCTCGACGCTGACCTGCGGATACCCTTCACCACTGGCTCGGACCACCTACCCAGAAATCGACCTAGAGCTTAAACCTTGACCACTGTTTTGACCACTGATTTCTACCTCCCCAATCCATTATTCGACACTCCGCCTTCACCAAAGTGTTTCCCTTCGCAAACCCTACCCGACCATCCCCTTTAAGTGGAGCTCGATCCCCCCGTACGAAACTGACTTGTTGCGTTGGAATGGAAACATCCATTGTCGCATTTCAACCTTAACCACCAAAGATCCTCCAAGTGCCATCATCCGATGCATTATGCCTCCAGAAACTCGATTGCATCATCGAAACTACCCCCGACCTTCCCATGTGATAGTGAACCCCTGCCCTAGCTTCAGGGTGCCTAAAACCCAACTCTAGTAAGAACTGTCGAACACTACAAAAGGTACACCAAATCGAAGCTCCCATCATCGCGAGTTTAAAGGATCCAATATCGCTAAATTTCGTGGAGGATTGAAGTTGTCATAATTGTTTGAAGAATTTAAAGAAGCGGCGGCCTGTTTTCTAGTTTACAGAAGAAGGATGAAAGAGCAGCACGATTAGGTCATAGGAGTTAAGGGTTATTTTTAGTTTTTAGTTGGAATTTGTTTTGTGGGGAAATGGTTTCCATGCTGCTGAGAACACAAAGGAGAAGTGGCGGTTGATAAAATGAGGGACATGGCTTTTGTTTGATCCGGAGAATGAAGTGTACAATTAGGATATTTGTTTTACAATTGAGAGTACCCCATTATTCGGAACTCTGTTTATTCATGGACTGATATGAAAATATCATTAAATCGAGTAATGTACTGTGATCCCAAAAAAATATTAACATTGGTTGATTAACTTATATTGTGGAACCCCAAAATATTGATATAAGGTGCAACATACTTCAAATAAAAAGTTGCGTATTTAATTAATAAAAAATTCCAATAAAATTCGAAAAATTAAATTATAACATCTAAGAGGATTTGTCCAAATTCGAATTTGATATTTAATTATATAAAATATAACGCTATGGCCTATTAACGTTCCTTAGCGACTATTTCAAAATTTGATTTAGCCATAAATCAAAATCTACATAATGAAATCCCGATTTTTCCCTTCCACTAGAAAAATATACTTCACCAGCTCCGAACGTTTCTTGGTTCACATAAATCCGATTTAAAATGGTTCTGTATATTCAATTCAAATTCGAATTGCCAAATAGCGAACTACCGCGCTATTTCGAGCTAGATTTTAATTATAATATAATTATACGTTCAAACTATCGTTCAAATTATATGTTCGTTATTCGAATTCAACTCCAAACCGAATTATATATATTTTAAATTGTCCAGTTCACACCATAACGTCAATTCACTATTTTCGACTATTTCAGAAATAAATATATAATTCTATTATTTGTATTAATTAAATATTCATTATTAATTAATTAAACAACCATTTAAATATCTAAATCATAATATATATAATTAAATAAATTAATTATTATACCATAGAAATACGGGATATTACATTCTTCCCGCCTTAAAATAATTTCGTCCCCGAAATTGCTAAGGTTGAAAAAAAACACTATTAACTGGTTAAAAATTATTTGTTCACTTCTTGAATTTCAGTTTCACTATACCAATGAATTTCAATTAAATATTATTTCATTTTTATTCACGAAAATTTTCACAATCCTGAAAATTTTCTAACACCCGAAATTTTCGAGAAATTTCGCCAGCACCTCCTTTGTACGGCTCAATCGGTACAACTACAACTCGCCTCTCTAGGCCATCTTCAACCCAAAAGAAAATCAAACAGCTAAGCGGCTTGCCAATTCGGCTCATCAAAATCTCAACCCCATATATAATATAAACTAGTACCTTTTTATCGGGCATATCAATATATCCTTTACTAATTCAACATATACCAGTATCATTCCAATCAAACTGCAATCAGTTCATCCTCAACACAATCATTTATTTAAACCAAAGTCAAATTCCATTCGATTTCCAATCTCAAATTCAAAACTCTTAGCTTATCAACTCAACTCCAATCCAATTTATTCTCTAACCAAATCCTTTTTTATTTAACTTGGTTCAAGTTGAATTCTAATTTACTTATTTATCTTTACCATCTCGATTTATTTAACCTAATAAGTTAAATTTAAAATTCAACATTTAAATCCATGGGTTTTTATTTCAAATCAATTTGAAATTATAATAACAATTTAAAACCTTTGAATTTCTGTATAACTTGTTCTCGCAAAACAATTTAAAAACAAAATCATTGGTAGTAATCTGTCACTTAGCAACTCGAAAATGAACACTGAGGATGGATCTATCATCATCAGAATTTATTTTCCAGCAATCAAAGTGAGTTCAATACTATATCACTTTTCAAAACCATATTTAAACACTTCCATTTTGAAATTCATTTCAAAATACCATTTTCAATGCTTGTAACAAATTTAAAAACTCCCAAGATTTTAAAATTCACATATATTCAATTCAAATCCATTTACAAACAACTTTCCAATTTCCAGGGTTTTAATTTCAATTCTGATTTAAATTCAAATTTAATTCAGTTCATAACACTTATACGAATTCTACTTGGTTATATATATAACCATTTAATTTATGATATTACTCGATTATAATAACAACCAATATATCCAATATCTGAATATTTCCAATATATATATATCTTCCCTATATTAAAATATACTTTTGGTAAATTTATATCATTTACCCTCTTTTCAAAACGTATCATGTCGGTTCATCGTCTTCAAGTGTTTATAAACTTCTACCGATACAGTGGATCAAACTGATCGACCAGAACCCATAAACAACTCAACCAATAGATCTCCATAATATAAAACAATTTTATATTGAATAACAAATACGCTCTCGTATATATACACCCAAACTCAAACTAGGGTATTACTAACCCCATCTCTACTGAGTCACGCCACAGAGCCAAGGTAATTACTTAACCTTAATCTCTGATACCACTGTAACGACCTGGGGTTTTTGCGATCCTAGATATCGGAATACGACGCTATGTCGACTATTCAAGCATCGAAAACACCGGATAGTCCATGAAAGAAATTAGACGGTGAGGATAGATAAGATAGAAACATAGAATAGAAGAAGAAGAACATACAACATCAGAGTAAACACGAATCTCACAGCGGAACGAATAAATATATTTCATAACATAACTTTGAAATACAAATCTGTACTTGAATATACATATCATTTCCAAAGTACAACACTTACAACACAGCGGAAATAACCATAGCTATATAATTCTGAAGCCTCCTGCTCCAGCTCTTCAAGTATCTGTAAATCCCGACTACTTGACTGCCCGTACAAAATTGGGCACCCAAGAGTTTAGGGAAAACAAAACAAAATAAACTCCGGGTCGGTCATGTGACTAGTGTGAGTAAACTCAAATTATTTGATTTAACTTTCAAAATCCTTTTGAAACAAAGGATTATCATAAGACCGATCCACACATAAACATGGATGGTTTTTATCTTACGATAACCCAAATCATTAGTAAAACAATATTATTCTGATATTATAATAATGTCTAACACAAGTAATATTAATCTAGTAGAAACGCTTGCATCTAATGTTCTATATATATAATATACAATCATAACCGCACGCTCTTATTTGGGGAATGGATTCCAACTATGACAAGGTATGGATCCACCTTCCGCTCAGTGTACTCCAGAACGGTTACACTGGAGTTTAACAAGAACATCTTGCAACTCGGCCACACATGACCGACCACGCATTTCGCTTGAGTGTATCAAATATGTTGCCACCTTACAGTTGGTAAACAAACATAACCATTACCGGGAGACACAGAATTGAAAGAAGTAACAAATATGAATATTTTCTAGATGGTGACAATGTGTCCTACTTGGTTGCGAACCACTTAGCCATGCTGCCTGCCCGATTTCTGTCATTTCCCAGTTGATGAGGCTCGAGGTCAAAACGTATCTTTTAACAGATCACTCCTCCATTTACTTCGAATGCCACATCATCATACCCATCAAATCACAAATTGATTTCCTTAAAAACACCAAGTGTATAAGCTAAGAGAAAAGAATTCCTCTGACACCAACGTAAATACGTTTGAAACGATCAACTTACACGATCAACCAGATATACTATGTCAGACATTTGTCCATTCACGTTGTCCTGGGACTGGACAAACCGAAGGCACTATTCCGTACATCCATCCTAGGCAATCTCTACCTAGGATTTATACAAAAGCCCTTGCACTTTACTTCGTCTTCAATTTGTCTTCGATCTATTTGATTTGAAACGCTAACGCCCATATGAAGTGGTTCTTTGGATAAGAATCCAACCGGTCTCTCCATATTGACGACGAAAAAATGGTCAAAACTTTGATAGTCTGTGATTTAACTATCAAAGAAAATCACGTGTGCAAACAACGATATTATTTTCAGATGGAAATTTTATTGATCAATCATCATTTAACATTTATCTCTTTAGTTCATTAACTTACTTATCTCCTATTTCCATATATTCTAAATTCTTATTTTCTATTATTAGAAAACATTTTCGATTCTTATTTGGAAAACATTTCCAAAACTCCTTCACTGGATTTAAACTGATGTTTAAATCAAACATCGCCATGCCAACTCAAACCATTTCACTCATTAACTAAATTCACTTAACCATCATTCACCATCACCTTACCATCCTTAGTTAAGAAGGACAATCAAGTTGAGGTATAATTACCTCTCAGACCTTAATTGAACAACGTTTTAGCTTCGAAATAGTCAAAGTTAATCTTTTAAATCTTTAATAAACTTCCTTACGTAACTCTCTTTCAAATAAATCTCTATTTGGTAACTCTTTCCTTCGAATAAACTATATTCGATAATCTCTCTTCTTCGAACAACCTATATTCGAATAACTCTATTCAATTAACACTATTTGATTAACTCTAATCGATTTACTCTTATCAGTTAGCTCTATTTGAATAACTCAATTCTATTAACTCTATTTGATTAACTCTATTGGATTAACTCTATTTGATTTACCCTACTGGATTAACTCTATTCAATTAACTCTAACTAATTTACTCTTATCAATTAACTCCTTTCGAATAAACTATATTCGATTAACTCCTTTCGAATAACTAGTATTCGATTAACTCCTTTTGAATAACTAATATTCGATAACTCCTTTCGAATAACTAATATTCGATAACTCCTTTCGAATAACTAATATTCGATAACTCCTTTCGAATAACTAATATTCGATAACTCCTTTCGAATAACTAATATTCGATAATTTCTTTCGAATAACTAATATTCTATAATTTCTTTCAAATAACTAATATTCGATAATTTCTTTCGAATAACTAATATTCGATAATTTCCTTCTCTATTCGAACAAACTATGTTCGATTAATTCTCTTATTCGAATACCCTTATTCGATAACTCTTTCTTTGAATAAACTATATTCGAATAACTCTAATCCGACTAACTCTAATTCAATTAACTCTATTTGAATAACAAATATTTGACTAACTCTTGTTCGATGAACTCTATTCGAATAACTCTAGTTTGATTTAACTCTAATCGATTAACTCTAACTGATTAACTCTAACTAGTTAACTCTAACTCTAATCGATTAACTCTAACTCTAATCGATTAACTCCTCTAACTCATTTGGATTAACACATTTTGATTAACTCCTTTGATTAACTCTACGTCCATATTCAGTTTCAAATATCGATGTTGAAATCGATTCTTACTTCTCTATATAAGCCCTGACTTATATATTCTATTTATCCAATGATAAATATTTTATTTAATTTATAAAATATTATTTATAAATTAATCTTCTCAATCTATTGGTTACAACAGATTCTATTTAAAATCTTTGCTTTAAATCCATATCATGTTATACCAGTGTGCGAAGAACGGGTTTAAACTTTCCTGATGTAAAATTCTATTCATTTGCCAAATATTTGCCTATATGACATTATTTTCATTTCCCAATAAATCCTATTATGACTCTATTTATTTCCTAAATAAATATTTCCTTTTTATAACTCTATTTATTTTTCTAAATAAGTATTTCCTTTTTAATTCTATTTGTAAATGTTTTACAAATATCTCCTTTTTAAATATATTTGTAAATAGTTTACAAATACTCCCTTTTCAATTATATATATTAATTTTCTAAATAAATATTTCCATTCCTATTTATTTCACAATATTTTCCTTTTATATTTGTTTCACAAATATTTTCCTTTTATAACTCATCCTTTGATTTTGTAATTATTTTCTTTTAAAAAATCCTATACACCAAAACATGTACATTTCTCCAGTGATACGGTACTCCAAGTTTCCATTCAACAAACGGAACTTCACCCTTGTTTTTCTCATCTCGATGCCAACCTGCGGATGCCCTACACCGCTGGCTCGCACCACCCACCCAGAAATCGACTTGGAGCTCAAACCTTGACCGCTGTTTTGACCACTGATTTCCACCTCCCCAATCCATTTTTCGACACTCCGCCTTCACCGAAGAGTATCCCTTTGCGAACCCTACCCGACCATCCGCTTTAAGTGGAGCTCGATCCCCCCCGTACGAAACCGACTTGCTGCTTTGGAATTGCAACAGCCATTGTCGCATTTCAACCTCAACCACTGGAGAACCTCCAAGTTCCACCATCCGATGTCTCATTCCTCTAGACTCGATTGCATCATCGAAACTACCCCCGCCCTCCCCGTGTGATAGCGAACCCCTGCCCTAGCTCCAGGGTGCCTAAAACCCAACTCCTGTACGAACTGTCGAACACTACAAAAGGTACACCAAATCGAAGCTCCCATCATCGCGAGTTTAAAGGATCCAATATCGCTAAATTTCGTGGAGGATTGAAGTTGTTACAATTGTTTGAAGAATTTAAAGAAGCGGCGGCCTCTTTTCTAGTTTACAGAAGAAGGATAAAAGAGCAGCTCGATAAGGTCATATGAGTTAAAGGTTATTTATAGTTTTTAGTTTGAACTTTTTTTGTGGAGAAATGGTTTCCACGCTGCTGAGAACACAAAGGAGAAGTGGCGGTTGATAAAATGAGGGACGTGGCTTTTGTATGATCCAGAGAATGAAGTGTAGGGTTAGCATATTTGTTTTACATTTGAGAGCACCCCATTATGTGGAACTCTGTTTGTTCATGGACTGATATGAAAATATCATTAAATCGAGTAATGTGCCGCGATCCCAAAAATATATTAAAATCGGTAGATTAACTTATATTGTGGAACCCCAAAATATCGATATAGGGTGCCTAAGAGGATTTTTCAAATAAAAAGTTGCGTATTTAATTATTTCAAATTTTCAATAAAATTCTAAAAATTAGATTATAGCTACGTCTATGAGGATTTTTCCAAATTCGAATCCGATATTTAATTATATAAAATATATCGTTATGGCCTACAAACGTTCCGTAGCAACTATTTCAAAATTTGATTTAGCTATAAATCAAAATCTACACAATGAAATCCCGATATTTCTCTTAAAATATACTTCACCAGCTCCAAACGTTTCTTGTTTCACAGAAATCCGATTAAAAATGGATTCTGTATATTCAATTGAAGTTCGAATCGCAAAATAGCCAACTACCGCGCCATTTCGAGCTCGATTTTAATTACAATATAATTATATGTTCAAACTGTCATTCAAATAATATGTTCGTTATTCGAATTCAATTCCAAACTAAATTATATGTATTTTTTAAATTGTCTAGTTCAAACCATATCGACAATGTACTATTTCCGACTATTTCAGAAACAAATATATTATTCTATTATTTATATTAATTAAATATTCGCTATTATTTAATTAAACAACCATTTAAATCTCTAAATCACTATATATATAATTAAATTAATTAATTAATATACCATAGATATACGGGACATTACAGATTTTAAAGAAGGGTTGTTTTGAGGTATTAAGATAAGTATGGGTAGTTTAAGTATAGTAGGGGTAGATCGACAAATATGAAAGATGATGAGTCACTTGGATTGGGTGCTACAAAAACCAACCCTTCACATTAGTTAAAAAATAGGGGAAATTGTTGGAAGTAAGGGCTATTTAGAGAATTAGGGGTAGGATTAAAAAGAAGCGTTGTTTGGAAGTATTAAGAGAAGCAGAGGTAGTTTAAGAATAGTAGGGGTAGATCGACAAATATGAAAGATAACGAATCATTTGGATTGGGTGCTGTAAAAACCAACTTTTCGTAGTAGTTAAAAAATAAGGGTAATTGTTGAAAGTAAGTCTATTTAGAGAGTTAAGGGTAGGATTTAAAAGAAGGGATGTTCTAAAGTATTAAGATAAGTAAGGGTAGTGTAAGAGTTGTAGGGGTAGATAGACAAATATGAAAGATGATGAATCATTTGGATTGGATGCTGCAAAAACCAACCCTTTACAGAAGTTAAAAAATATTGGTAATTGTTTAAAGTAAGGGCTATTTAGAGAATTAGGGGTAAGATTTAAAAGAAGGACTGTTTTGAAATGTTAGATAAATAGGGGTAGTTTAAGCATGGTAGGGGTAGATCGACAAATATGAAAGATGATGAATCATTTGGATTGGGTGCTGCAAAAACCAACCCTTCACCGTAGTTAAAAAATAAGAGTAATTGTGGGAGGTAAGGTATATTTAGAGAATTAGGGGTAGGATTTAAAAGAAGGACCATTTTAAAATATTAAGAGAAATAGGGGTAGTTTAAGCATAATAGGGGTAGATCGACAAATATGAAAGATGATGAATCGTTTAGATTGGGTGCAGCAAAAACCATCCCTTCACAAAAGTTAAAAGATAGGGGTAATTTTTGGAAGTAAGGGCTATTTAGAGAATTAGAGGTAGGATTAAAAAGAAGGGTTGTTTTGAAGTATTAAGAGAAGTAGGGGTAGTTTAAGGATAGTTGGGGTAGATAGGCAAATATGAAATATGATGAATCATTTGGATTGGGTGCTACAAAAACAACCCCTTCACATTAGTTAAAAAATAGGGGAAATTGTTGGAAGTAAGGGCTATTTAGAGAATTAGGGGTAGGATTAAAAAGAAGCGTTGTTTTGAAGTATTAAGAGAAGCAGAGGTAGTTTAAGAATAGTAGGGGTAGATCGACAAATATGAAAGATAATGAATCATTTGGATTGGGTGCTGTAAAAACCAACTTTTCATAGTAGTTAAAAAATAAGGGTAATTGTTGAAAGTAAGTCTATTTAGAGAGTTAAGGGTAGGATTTAAAAGAAGGGATGTTCTAAAGTATTAAGATAAGTAAGGGTAGTGTAAGAGTTGTAGGGTTAGATAGACAAATATGAAAGATGATGAATCATTTGGATTGAATGCTGCAAAAACCAACCCTTTATAGAAGTTAAAAAATATTGGTAATTGTTTAAAGTAAGGGCTATTTTGAGAATTAGGGGTAGGATTTAAAAGAAGGACTGTTTTGAAATGTTAGATAAATAGGGGTAGTTTAAGCATGGTAGGGGTAGATCGACAAATATGAAAGATGATGAATCATTTGGATTGGGTGCTGCAAAAACCAACCCTTCACCGTAGTTAAAAAATAAGAGTAATTGTGGGAGGTAAGGTATATTTAGAGAATTAGGGGTAGGATTTAAAAGAAGGACCATTTTAAAATATTAAGAGAAATAGGGGTAGTTTAAGCATAATAGGGGTAGATCGACAAATATGAAAGATGATGAATCGTTTAGATTGGGTGCAGCAAAAACCATCCCTTCACAAAAGTTAAAAAATAGGGGTAATTTTTGGAAGTAAGGGCTATTTAGAGAATTAGAGGTAGGATTAAAAAGAAGGGTTGTTTTGAAGTATTAAGAGAAGTAGGGGTAGTTTAAGGATAGTTGGGGTAGATAGGCAAATATGAAATATGTTGAATCATTTGGATTGGGTGCTACAAAAACAACCCCTTCACAAAAGTTAAAAAATAAGGGTAATTGTTAGAATTAAGGGTTATTTAGTGAATTAGGGGTAGGATTTTAAATAAGGATTGTTTTGAAGCATTAAGATAAGTATGGGTAGTTTAAGCATAGTAGTAGTAGATCGACGAATATGAAAAACGATGAATCATTTGGATTTGTTGCTACAAAAACCAACTCTTCACAGAAATTAAAAAATAAGGGTAATTATTGGAAGTAAGAACTATTTAGATAATTAGGGGTAGGATTAAAAAGAAAGGTTGTTTTGAAGTGTTAAGAGAAGTAGGGGTAGTTTAAGCATCGTTGGGGTAGATCGACAAATATGAAAGATGATGAATTGTTTGGATTGGGTGCTACAAAAACCAATAGTTCACAATAGTAAAAAAAATGGGTAATTGTTTGAAGGAAGGGCTATTTATATAATTAGGGGTAGTATTAAAAAGAAGGGCTATTTTGAAGTATTAAGAGAAGTAAGGGTCTTATAAGCACAGAAGGGGTACATCGACAAATATGAAAGATGATGAATCATTTGGATTGGATGCTGCAAAAGGCAACCTTTCACATTAGTTAAAAAATAAGTGTAATTATTGGAAGTAAGGTATATTTATAGAATTTGGGATAGAATTAAAATGAAGGGTTGTTTTGAAGTATTAAGAGAAGTATAGGTAGATCGACAAATATTAAAGATGATGAATCATTTGGATTGGGTGTTGCAAAAACCAACCCTTCGCAGTAGTTAAAATATAGGGGTAATTGTTGGAAGTAAGGGCTATTTAGAGAATTTGGGGTAGGATTAAAAAGAAGGTTTGTTTTGAAGTATTAACAGAAGAATGGGTAGTTTAAGCATAGTAGAGGTAAATCGATGAATATGAAAGATGATGAATCGTTTGGATTGGGTGCTGCAAATACCAACCCTTCACATTAGTCAAAAAATAGGGGTAATTGTTGGAAGTAAGCGCTATTTAGATAATTAGGGATATGTTTAAAAAGAAGGGCTATTTTGTAGTATTAAGAGAAGTAAGGCTAGTTTAAGTATAATAGGGGTATATCGACAAATATGAAAGATGATGAATCATTTGGGTTGGGTGCTGCAAAACCAAACCTTCACAGATGTTAAAATATAGGGGTAATTGTTTGAAGTAAGGGCTATTTAGAGAATTCGTGGAATAATTAAAAAGAAGGGTTGTTTTGAAGTATTAAGGGAAGTAGTGGTAGTTTAAGCATAGTAGAGGTAGAACGACAAATATGAAAGATGATGAATCATTTGGATTGGGTGCTGCAAAACCAATCCTTTAGAGTAGTTAAAAAATTGGGGAAATTGTTGGAAGGATGGGCTATTTAGAGAATTAGGGTAGGAGTAAAAAGAAGGGATGTTTTGAGAGTATTAATAGAAGTAGGGGCACATTAAGCATAGTAGGGATAGATCGACAAATATGAAAGATGATGAATTGTTTGGATTGGTTGATGCAAAAACCAATCCTTCACAATAGTAAAAAAATGGGGGTAATTTTTGGAATGAAGGGCTATTTATAGGATTAGGGGTAGGATTAAAAAGAAGGGTTGTTTTGAATTATTAAGAGAAGTAGGGGTAGTTTATGCATAGTAGGGGTAGATTGACTAATATGAAAGATGATGAATCATTTGGATTGGTTGCTGAAAAAACCAACCCTTCACGGTAGTGAAAAAATAAGGGTAATTGTTAGAAGTAAGGGCTGTTTATAGAATTGGGAATATGATTAAGAAGAAAGGCTATTTTGAAGTATTAAGAGAAGTAGTGGTAGTTTAAGCATACTAGGTGTAGATCGATAAATATGAAAGATGATGAATCATTTGGATTGGGTGCTACAAAAATGAACCCTTCACATAAGTTAGAAAATAGGGGAAATTGTTGGAAGTAAGGGCTATTTAGAGAGTTTGGGGTAGGATTAAAAAGAAGGGTTGTTTTGAAGTACTAAGAGAAGTTGGGGTAGTTTAAGCATAGTAGGGTTAGATCGACAAATATGAAAAATGATGAATCGTTTGGATTGGGTTCTTCAAAAACCAATCATTCACAGTAGTTAAAAAATAAGGTTATTGCTGGAAAGAAGGGATATTTAGAGAATTAAGGGTAGGATTAAAAAGAAGGGTTGTTTTGAAGTATTAAGAGAAGTAGGCTAATTGGTGGAAGTAAGGGAAATTTAGAGAATAGGGGATAGTATTAAAAATAAGGGTTGTTTTGAAGTATAAAGAGAAGTAGGTGTAGTTTAAGCATAGTACGGTAGATCGACAAAAATGAAAGATGATGAATCATTTGGATTGGATGCTGAAAAACAAATCCTTTAGACTAGTAATAAAATAGGGGTAATTGGTGGAAGGATGGGATATTTATAGAATTAGGGGTAGGATTAAAAAGAAAGGTTGTTTTTAAGTATTAACAGAACTCGGGGTAGTTTAAGCACAGTAGGGGTAGATCGACAAATATGAAAGATGATAAATCATTTGGATTGGATGCAGCAAAAGCCAACCTTTCACATTATTTAAAAAAATAAGTGTAATTATTGGAAGTAAGGGCTATTTAGAGAATTGGGGAAAGAATTAAAATGAAGGGATGTTTTGAAGTATTAAGAGAAGTATGGGTAAATCGACAAATATGAAAGAAGATGAATCATTTGGATTGGGTGCCGCAAAAACCAACCCTTCACATTAGTTAAAAAATAGGGGTAATTGTTGGAAGTAAGGGATATTTAGGGAGTTTGGGGTCGGATTAAAAAGAAGGGCTGTTTTGAAGTATTAACAGAAGAATGGGTAGTTTAAGCATAGTAGAGGTAAATCGACGAATATGAAAGACGATGAATCATTTAGATTGGGTGCTGCAAAAACCAGCCCTTCACATTAGTCAAAAAATAAGGGGTAATTGTTGGAAGTAAGGGCTATTTAGATAATTATGGATATGTTCAAAAAGAAGGGTTGTTTTGTAGTATTAACAGAAGTAGGGGTAGTTTAAGTATAATAGGGGTAGAGCGACAAATATGAAAGATGATGAATCATTTGGATTGGGTGCTGCAAAAACCAACCCTTCACAGATGTTAAAAGGTAGGGTAATTGTTTGAAGTAATGGTTATTTATAGAATTCATGGAAGAATTAAAAAAAGGGTTGTTTTAAAGTATTAAGAGAAGTGCGGGTAGTTTAAGCATAGTAAAGGTAGATCAACAAATATGAAAGATGATGAATCATTTGGATTGGGTGCTGCAAAATCCAATCCTCCAGAGTAGTTAAAAAATTAGGGTATTTGTTGGAAGGAAGGGCTATTTAGAGAATTAGGGTAGGATTAAAAAGAAGGGCTGTTTTGAAGTATTAAGAGAAGTAGGGGTAGTTTATGCATAGTAGGCGTGGATCAACAAATATGAAAGATGATGAATTGTTTGGATTAGGTGCTGCAAAAACCAATCCTTCACAATAGTAAAAAAATAGGGGTAATTGATGGAAGGAAGGGATATTTAGAGGATTAGGGGTAGGACTAAAAAGAAGGGTTGTTTAGAAGTAGGGGTAGTTTATGCATAGTATGGGTAGATCGACAAATATGAAAGATGACGAATCATTTGGATTGGCAGCTGCAAAAACCATCTCTTCACAGTAGTGAAAAAGTAAGGGTAATTTTTGGAAGTAAGAGCTATTTAGATAATTGGGAATAGGATTAAAAAGAAGGGTTGTTTTGAAGTATTAAGAGAAGTAGTGGTAGTTTAAGCATACAAGGTGTAGATCGACAAATATGAAAGATGATGAATCATTTGGATTGGGTGCTGCAAGAACCAACCCTTCACAGAAGTTAAAAAATAGGGGAATTTGTTGGAAGTAAGGGCTATTTAGAGAATTTTGGGTAGGATTAAAACGAAGGGTTGTTTTTAAGTATTAAGAGAAGTTGGGGCAGTTTAAACATAGTAGGGGTAGATCGACAAATATGAAAGATGATGAATCGTTTGGATTGGGTGTTTCAAAAACCAATCCTTCACAGTAGTTAAAAAATAAGGTAATTGTTGGAAAGAAGGGCTATTTTGAGAATTAGGGGTAGGATTAAAAAGAAGGGTTATTTTGAAGTATTAAGAGAAGTAGGGTAATTGTTGGAAGTAAGGGAAATTTAGAGAATAGGGGATAGTGTTAAAAATAAGGGTTGTTTTTAAGTATTAAGAGAAGTAGATGTAGTTTAAGCATAGGAGAGGTAGATCGAGAAAAATGAAAGGTGATGAATCATTTGAATTGGATGCTGCAAAAACCAATCCTTCAACTAGTAATAAAATAAGGGTAATTGTTGGAAAGATGGGCTATTTAGAGAATTAAGGGTAGGATTAAAAATAAAGGTTGTTTTGTAGTATTAAGAGAACTAGGGGTAGTCTAAGCATAGTAGGGGTAGGTTGACAAATATGAAAGATGATGAATCATTTGGATTGGATGCTGCAAAAACAAACCCTTCAAAGTAGTTAAAAAATAAGGGTAATTGTTGGATGTAAGGTCTATTTAGAGAATTGGGGATAGTATTAAAAAGAAGGGTTGTTTTGAAGTATTAAGAGAAGTAGGGGTAGTTTAAGCGTAGTAGGGGTAGATAGATAAATATGAAAGATGATGAATCATTTGGATTGGATGCTGGAAAATCCAACCCTTTACAGAAGTTAAAAAATATGGGTAATTGTTTGAAGTAAGGGCTATTTAGAAAATTAGTGGTAAGATTTAAAAAAAGGACAGTTTTGAAGTATTAAGATAAATAGGGGTAGTTTAAGCATAGTAGTGGCAGATCGACAAAGATGAAAGATGATGAATCATTTGGATTGATGATGCAAAAACCAACCCTTCATAGTAGATAAAAAATAAGAATGATTGTTGTACGTAAGGTCTATTTAGATAATTACGGGTAGGAATTAAAAGAAGGACCGTTTTAAAGTATTAAGAGAAGTTGGGGTAGTTTAAGCATAATAGGTGTAGATCGACAATGAAAGATGATGAATCGTTTAGATTGGGTGCTGCAAAAACCATCCCTTAACAGAATATTAAAAATAGGGGTAATTCTTGGAAGTAAGGGCTATTTAGTGAATTAGAGGTAGGGTTAAAAAGAAGGGTTGTTTTGAAGTACTAAGAGAAGTAGGGGTAATTTAAGGATAGTAGGGTCAGATCGACAAATATGAAATATAATGAATCATTTGGATTAGGTGCTGCAAAAACCAACCCTTCACAGAAGTTAAAAAATAGGGGTAATTGTTACAAGTAAGGGTTATTTAGAGAATTAGGGGTAGGATTTTAAAAACTGATTGTTTTGAAGTATTAAGATAAGTATGGGTAGTTTAAGCATAATAGGGGTAGATCCAAAAATATGAATGACGATGAATCATTTGGATTTGTTGCTACAAAAACCAACCCTTCACAGAAGTTAAAAAATAGAGGTAATTATTGGAAGTAAGGACTATTTAGATAATTAAGGGTAGGATTAAAAAGAAAGGTTGTTTTGAAGTATTAAGAGAAGTCGGGGTAGTGTAAGCATAGTATGGATAGATCGACAAATATGAAGGATGATGAATTTTTTGGGTTGGGTGCTGCAAAAACCAATCCTTCACAATAGTAAAAAAATAGGGTTAATTGTTGAAAGGAAGGGCTATTTAGATAATTAGGGGTAGGATTAAAAAGAAGGGTTATTTTGAAGTATTAAGAGAAGTAAGGGTCGTTTAAGCATAGTAGGGGTAGATCGACAAATATGAATGATGAATCATTTGGATTGGATGCAGCAAAGCCCAACCTTTCACATTAGTTAGAAAATAAATGTAATTATTGGAAGTAAGGGCTATTTAGAGAATTGGCGATAGGAATAAAACGAAGGGCTGTTTTGAAGTATTAAGAGAAGTATGGGTATATCGACAAATATGAAAGATGATGAATCATTTGGATTGGGTGCTGCAAAAACCAACCCTTCACAGTAGTTAAAAAATAGGTGAAATTGTTAGAAGTAAGGGCTATTTAGAGAATTTGGGGTACGATTAAAAAGAAGGGTTGTTTTGAAGTATTAACAGAAGTTTGGGTAGTTTAAGCATAGTAGAGGTAAATTGACGAATATGAAAGATGATGAAACGTTTGGATTGGGTGCTGCAAAAACCAACCCTTCACATAGTTAAAAAATAGGGGTAATTGTTGGAAGGGTTTTTTTTGCCATAAGGACAAAGTCAACAAAAAAATTATCCTCAAGGACAATTTTACATTAGATAGTGGATTTCAGGGGCTTACTATCATTTTATAGTTTACTCTAAACTTTGTCCTTTTGGTTAAGTTTTTTGCCTCTTGTCCTTTTGAAATAATTTTTCGTTCTTTTTGTCCTTCACACTATTTCCCTGTTGTTGGAAGTAAGGGCTATATAGATAATTAGCGATATGTCTAAAAAGAAGGGCTATTTTGTAGTATTAAGAGAAGTAGGGGTAGTTTAAGTATAGTAGGGGTAGATCGACAAATAGGAAAGACAATGAATCATTTGGATTGGGTGCTGCAAAAAACAACCCTTCACAGATGTTAAAAAATAGGGGTAATTGTTTGAAGTAAGGGCTATTTAAAGAATTCGGGGACGAATTAAAAGGAAAGGTTGTTTTGATGTATTAAGAGAAGTAGGGGTAGTTTAAACATAGTAGAGGTAGATCGACAAATATGAGGGATGATGAATCGTTTGGATTGGGTGCTGCAAAAACCAATCCTTCAGAGTAGTTACAAAATTAGGGTAATTGTTGGAAGGAAGGGCTATTTAGAGAATTAGGGTAGGATTAAAAAGAAGGATTGTTTTGAATTATTCAGAGAAGTAGGGGTAGTTTAAGCATAGTAGGGCTAGATCGACAAATATGAAAGATGATGAATTGTTTGGATTGGGTGCTGCAAAAATCAATCCTTCACAATTGTAAAAAAAAATTGGGGTAATTGCTGGAATGAAGGGCTATTTAGAGGATTAGGGGTAGTATTAAAAAGAAGGGCTGTTTTGAAGTATTAAGAGAAGTAGCGATAGTTTATATGTAGTAGGGATAGATCGACAAATATGAAAGATGATGAATCATTTGGGGTTTTTTGAAGTATTAAGAGAAGTAGGGGTAGTTTAAGCATAGTAGAGGTAGATCGTCAAAAATGAAAGATGATGAATCGTTTGGATTGGGTGCTGCAAAAACCAATCCTTCAGAGTAGTTAAAAAATTGGGGTAATTTTTGGAAGGAAGGGCTATTTAGAGAATCAGGGTAGGATTAAAAAGAAGGGTTGTTTTGAAGTATTAAGAGAAGCAGGGGTAGTTTTAGCATAGTAGGGGAAGATCGACAAGTATGAAAGATGATGAATCGTTTGGATTGGGTGCTGCAAAAAACAATCCTTCACAACAGTAAAAAAATTGGAGTAATTGTTGGAAGGAAGGGCTTTTTAGAGGATTAGCGGTAGGATTAAAAAGAAATGTTGTTTTGAAGTATTAAGAGAAGTAGGGGTAGTTTATGAATAGTAGGGGTAGATCGACAAATATGAAAGATGATGAATTATTTTTATTTGTTGCTGCAAAAACCAACACTTCACAGTAGTGATAAAATAAGGGTAATTGTTGGAAGTAAGGGCTATTTAGAGAATTGGGAATAGGATTAAAAAGAAGGGTTGTTTTGAAGTATTAAGAGAAGTAGCGGTAGTTTAAGCATAGTCGGTGTAGATCGACAAATATGAAAGATGATGAATCATTTGGATTGGGTGCTGCAAAAACTAACCCTTCACCGAAGTTAAAAAATAGGGGAATTTGTTGGAAGTAAGGGCTATTAAGAGAATTTGGGAATAGGATTAAAATGAAGGGCTGTTTTGATGTATTAAGAGAAGTTGGGGTAGTTTAAGCATAGTAGGGGTAGATCGACAAATATGAAAGATGATGAATCATTTGGATTGGGTGCTTAAAAAACAATTCCTCACAGTAGTTAAAAATGGTAATTGTTGGAAAGAAGGGCTATTTAGAGAATTAGGGGTAATATTAAAAAGAAGGGTTGTTTTGAAGTATTAAGAGATGTAGGTGTAGATTTAGTATAGTAGGGGTAGATCGACAAATATGGAAGAAGTTGAATCGTTTGGATTGGATGCTGCAAAAACCAACCCTTCATAGTAGTTAAAAAATAAGGGAAAATGTTGGAAGTAAGGGCTATTTAAAGAATTTGGGGTAGTATAAAAAAGAAAGGTTGTTTTGAAGTATTAAGACAAGTAGGGGTAGTTTAAGCATCACTAGAAGAAAACACTGAATTAGCTTCAAATTTTTAGAGGCGGAAATTTCCGTCATTATTTTGTGATGGATTTCCATGTGATTTTCAAGGGATAGTTTTTTGTATTTTTAAACTTTTTTCTTTTATTTATTACCGTCGTATTCTGTCATCCCTCACTAATCCGTCGCAAATTACGTCAAATTATTGATAGAAATTTTCTGTCGCTATTTTCCGCTGCAAATACAAGCAGATTACCGACGAATATTAATAGAAGCTATTTTGCTGCAAAATTTCAACAAATTTGTAAGATATGTTTATATTATTTTTCTATGATATACTTTATTGTTATTTTTTTAATAATTATTAATATTTTCAATAATTAATAATTAATAATTAATAATTAATTTGTTCTATTAATGATTTATAAGTAGTAATAAATAATAATTTACATTCTATATTAAATAAATTATAATAATTTCTTAATTAGAATTAGCAAAATAATCTTTGCTCATAACTGATGTAATTTCTAAATTCTTAATTAAGTTCTCTGTTTTTGTAACAAATTTCAATCGCTATGCCAGTATATTTTACGCTAAATCTTAAAATTTTAAATTGTTCTTTTATATTTATCATCCTAAATAATGAAAATATCAGTTTATTATAATAATTATGGAATAATTAATAATAAAATTTAATACTTGTGAAATGATATCTAGTATTCAATAATTAATTTTAAATAATTGTATTTAACTTAGTTATAGTTGATACTTATATTTTATAATTGTGGTTGATAATTATATTTTATATTTCGAAAAATTTAAAAATTTGAATTCATCTTTAATAAATAACCTAAAAGATAACTTTCCTCAACAACATTTATGTAATGTTGTTTCACAATGTAATTAAATGACACATTTTGTTTACCATAAAACTATATTTTCATAGCGAACTAAAAATATAACAAGAGATTTGATTTAACAAAAAGAAAGAGTGTTATGAAATTAACTTATTTCACAAAAAAAAGCATTATTACGAATGTCTAAAAGGTTAGGATATATATTTCCAATTGTAAAGAGGTATGCTTTAACTTATATTCACACTGCCTTAAAATATCCTTTTAAAAATAGTTAAATGACTTCAAACTTTAAACTTCAAAAAAACGTTTATCACTAGAAGCAATGGATTTGTGGAAATTTGAAATCTTTGTAGAATTTGGATCATAGAAACAATATAATGTAAGTTTAGAAAAAATACAAATGTTCAAAAATGTTGAACTTTAAAGAAGATTTGAGTGTAAAAGAAAAAAGACATTTTTGAAGATTAAATTTCAAAATTAAAGGTACATAACTTAAACAAAAAGAAATATTTTAAAAAGTATTCTACGTTAGCCTCATTTGGTTTTGCATCTAAATTTCAGTTTTAGAAAAATAATTTGTTAATTATTTCTTTCAAAAATTTCCTTGTATTGTTAATATGCTTTGAATTATTGGTTTAAAATGCTCATCGTAGATCTGCGTCCTACTAATTACTTACTCATTCGTCGATCTGCGTCTTACTAATGGGAGAAATCTTAACCGTTTGATCTGCAATCCAACTTGCGATCCGAGACAACTTTTGGCATAAATAGAAAACACGGACAATTCTTCTCAGAATCCTTTTCGTTCAATCGCTCCGGGAAATCCCTCATTTCGTTTCCAGCAAACCCTATCTTCTGCTCATCGTTATCAATTATCACTCCTGAAATACAAACACCCAAATATTAGAAAAATCTTATGGTTTTAGATTGGGAGCAGCCTAAGCACCACTCGTTCTTCTAGGTTTGATTGTTAATTTTGCAGTTCATGTTTTCTTTCTCAAATCAAGTTAGAACGTTATTTTTATTGACACAATTGAATTGCTCAATTAGAAAGACGGAACATACAAATTTCAGCTTTACACTTCCTTGGATCTAAATTAAAGGTAATTTTCCTTGATTGCACCTAATTTATGTCTTTTTTCACAATTGTTCAAAGTTACCATTTGTTAATGTGATTTCCTGGAATTGTCTATATTCGTAGTCGAGTTGTTTGGTTATATGCATACTCAATTACAATTGTTTCCATATGCCTTTGTTAGCTTTGTTGACATATACAATTTGTTGTCATCCTTTTATAACTATTTATATTTAAAACTAGCAGCAGCAACATATATAAATTTCAAATCTGATTCTGCTTGTTGTATTTTTCGGATTAGCTAGCTTTTAGGGACTCATATCTGTATGATTGTTAAAGTTCTTTTTTTGTTTCTTTTTCAACTGGGGCATCAAAATTCTCGCTATTGACCAATAAAAGGCAGTTTCATTGCAGAAATTTTCCATTTCCAGTGGACGAAAATTAAATACAAATAGATCTACCCGTTACCAGTCAATATATAATGTCCATAGAAATGTCATGTAGGTGTGGTGATAATGTTGTAGTAGAAATTTCCTTGGCAACATACGGCATATGCTATGCTATACAGCTGTCACAACTTCGTTAATGTTATTATAATTACCAGTACGTTAGGCACGTCCGTTGGAAGTGTGCAAAGAATACCGAAACCAAATTTATTAATAGTGAAATAACGGTCAAATAAATATAAACTCATACATAGTCATCTATATATTTATAAACAGTTCTCTTCTATGCAGTAAAACACACACAACGGTACCCTACTCAAATGTGAGTTATTATTATAGTTTATTCAACTTGTTTTTGTTTTAGCTTGGGTGTAACGCGTGATCCCACCGTGAGGGGTGTCTTGTAATCCATTGTGTTCAATGTTTAGATGCCATACTGACTTTCTATGTTTAGTTTAATTGCTTTACACTGTTTTTAATATTTATTTGCATGCTTCGATTAGCCTAGGAGCCATCAAAAAATTCTAATAATATTCATGTATTTTTTGTTTCTTTCGTGTATTTATGCTTACATCAATGGACTAATCACGTGCACATTTTAGTTTGCCTCACTACCTACAATATAGTTTTCACATCTGCATTGTCGGTTTGTTTCAGTACCCAATATATACAATCCTTAGTTTAATTTTTTTTTAACATATTCCTAGCATGTAGCTTAGGCTTCTTCCACTAAATCTAAGTAAAGTAGTATCATATATTTAAACATTGAGCATATATTCAAGTGTCACTTAACTTTGTATGCCTTGAAAAACTGATACAATAGTGTTGTATGGTTAAAATTTTCAAAATAAATTAACAGCATACACAACTCAGTTGAATTTCTATTTAGAGACACAATCACTAACGTATACATGAGTATATCAGTTACGTTTTAGAACCATATTACCTAAAAATATTTCAGACGTATCACAAAAAAACCTCTCATTCCTCTCTTAGAAGATGTTATCTTTAAATAGCCGAGAATCCAAATTTTTAAAACATTACAGCATGCGGCAACTACCTTTATAATTTAGTCCATATTTTTAGAGTATGCCTTTGTCTGTAGATAAGCTATAACTCAGTCGACTCCCTTCTACCTTTCTTGATCGCTCATTTTGTATCCACACCTAAAGGGGTGGCTACATCAAAAATGTGATAACAGTTGATCCAAAGGGAACCCGACACTCAGTGCCCTGGTTAACATGTTGGCTTTATTGAAGTTTGTAGTGAAATCCCCTGCAGCTAGTCCATATTTGTGTGTATTTGCTCTCCTTATCACTTCATCCATATCTCTATCAGTAACAACATACAATTTGAACTGCTATGCTTGTATAATTATTATTATCGTTTTCAGTCTTCTTCTTCTTCTTTTTAGGTGACTGGATATGCATTTTCAACTTTTCTTATCTTTAGTCATATCCATTTGAATGAATGCACATGTTCATTGAAGTGATAAATAAAACTTGCTTGAAATTTAGAATGCACTGGCCAGGTCCTAATATCTCCTCCTTTGCAATGTACATGTCATCCTGAAAAATATGAGTTAGATAATTAAATGGAGTAGACGCTTAACTGGATGTGTTAGACTACTTGCCAGGGACTCACTCTTCACGCTGGCTTTTATGGTAGGACGTAACTTGTTCACACGATTTAATGCATTTCATCATATTAGTCTGTTGAAAAGTTGTAATTATACCCAGTAATCTGAACCATTAGATTTTCATTTCAACAGTGGATAACCATGCCATTTTGTAAGCAACATTTATGCTTTTCTTTCTACCTTGATAAATATTTAGTTATTCGGTATTCCGTACATGATTATCATAGGAATTCAAGTATACATCCATTATAAATAGAACATTGATGCATGCATATATTATATACCTTCACATTTGAGAAGATGGTAGGTTGAACGTAGTAACCCTTGTTTCCACTTCCTGTTTCAAGGATTGCTCTGCTTTCTACACCTGATTAACGATTAGCATTATTTGAAAAAGATTAATAATACATGGTACAGAGCAAAATCTATTGCAATTTTAGTTACTTGAATCTCTGGAAATGTATGAACAGAAATATGTGATTAGTTATAGCCATGAAGCTAAAGATGGAATTTTAATTATCTTAATTGAGTGGAAGTTTCAGAATATAGGAGGAGAAAAATAACTAAGACAAAAGTTCAAGGCTTTTAAATTTGGCATAAAAAACAATCAAACATGTAAATGCTAATATGGAAAAAAAATGAAATAAACTTATTTACGGAAAAGAAGAGTCAAGAAGGACGGGGACAAATTAAAATTGAAGACACAGTTATTTTTTTCAAAATAGGAAATAAGAAATTAAACAAAGTCATACAAAATTACAAATGGATAGCTTGAGAAAAGTAGATAACATTCCTTTATAGTTTGACATGTCATCAAAAAGAGATTTAAAATGACCCAGATTTTGGTATATGTTAACAGTAAATTATCAGCCATTTTTTATTCTACTTTAATGAAGTTGCATTCATGTAAAACTATGTCCTCAATCAAGCTTTTCTGAATAATTTTCTTTCTAAACTCGTTAAAAATTAATGAAAGGCAATCTTGATCCAATCAAAAATTAATTTTGTTTCCATCGATGTGAGGATAAATTTTCACGGAGAAAAAATTGCTAGAAAGCTTCAATTCAAAACACCAACTCAACCACATAAAAGCCTAGAAATGGACCGAATAATTTATTTTCTAACACAAATTTAGGATGCCTTGTGACGATAGTATAGAATAAGTAATGAAGAAAAATAAATGCAGCATTTATTAGTGAACAGTGAGTATCAATTTAATTTAGTAAGAAAAACAAATCTTACTAATTAAATACATGTATCTGCATTTGGATTTACCGAACATGGTGAGGAGTTAGTTTTGAATTATACGAATTACTATTATCAACAAAAATGTTTGACAAATACTTTTATATGAAAATTTTATCAGACCAATTACATAAATCAATTTTCATGCAAATGCATACGGTTAGTTGTGCTACTATTGCATGCCATGGCAAAGTTCATATTTCTCTATTTTGAACTTTTATTAAGTTTCCACTTTCCAGACAAATGACTAAATGGTGCATGCCATGAAAAGTTCATATTTCTCTACTTTTAACTTCTATTAAATGTGCATACAAACAATTAAATGGTGTATGACATGACAAAGTTGAATTTCCATCCATCATACATTACTTCAGATATGGGCTCTTTGTTATACTATATTGGATAAAGTGAACCTAGCATGAACTATCAAACGTTCTTAAACTAAATTCACACATAAAAATGTATAACCAATAACTGCAAAAAATAG